>CAWUFW010020692.1:0-143718 GCA_963921515.1 Calotriton arnoldi | reverse complement strand
GATGGGACAAACTCTTGCCCTGCCTTTTATTTGCATACAGGGAGGTGCCTCAAAAGGGGTTGGCTACAGCCCTTTTGAACTTTTGTTTGGTCTCCTGTCAGGGGTCCCTTGTGCTTGGTGAAGGAAGGATGGGAGTTACCTCTCAAGCCCCCAAAGCAAGACATAGTGGACTATGTACTTGGTCTCCGCTCCCGGATGGCTGAGTACATGAAAAGGCAACTAAAAACCTTGAGGCTAGCCAGGAACTTCAAAAGCCTGGCATGACCAAAGGCTGTACTGACTGTTTACCAGCCAGGACAGAAGGTGTGGGTGTTGGAGCCAGTGGCCCCAGCAGCTCTCCAAGACAAATGGAGTGGACCCCATACCATTGTTGAGCAGAAGGGTAAGGTTACCTACTTAGTAGACCTAGGAACACCCCGGAGCCCCCACAGGGTTCTCCATGTCAACAGATTAAAACCATATGTGGACAGGGCAGACATGGGCTTGCTCATGGCTACTGATGAGGGACAGGAGGAAGAGAGTGACCCACTCCCTGACCTGCTCTCACAGAACCCTGATGATGGGTCAGTAGATGGTGTAGCCTTGGCAGGCAGCCTCACTGCTCAGCAGCAAGCTGATTGTAGACAAGTGCTCAATCAGTACAGACATATGTTCTCTCTGACTCCAAGTCAGACCACCTGGTGCACTCATGAAGTGGACACTGGGGACAGTCTGAATATTAAAAATAAGATTTATAGGCAACCTGACCATGTCAGGGACTGTATCAGGACAGAATTCCAGAAAATGTTGGATTTGGGAGTTATTGAACCCTCAGATAGCCCTTGGGCTTGTCCAGTGGTCCTTGTGCCAAAACCTCACACCAATGGTGGGAAAAGAGAGATGAGGTTTTGTGTGGACTACAGGGGTCTCAATGCAGTCACTAGTACTGATGCCCATCCAATACCTAGGGCAGATGAGCTAATAGACACTTTGGCCTCAGCCAAGTATCTAAGCACATTTGACCTGACAGCTGGCTACTGGCAGATCAGACTAGCTGATGATGCAAAGCCAAAGACAGCATTCTCAACCCCTAGTGGGCATTATCAATTTGTGGTGATGCCCTTTGGTCTGAAGAATGCACCTGCCACTTTTCAGAGGTTGGTGAATACAGTCCTTACAGGTCGGGAAGCTTATAGTGCAGCATATCTAGATGATATTGCTGTCTTTAGCTCCACCTGGGAGGATCACCTGGTCCACCTCAGAAATGTTTTACAGGCCCTGCAGAAAGCAGGCCTGACTATCAAGGCCACAAAGTGCCAGATAGGGCAGAGTCAGGTTGTGTACCTGGGCCACATTGTGGGTGGAGGCCAGGTTCAACCACTGCAGAGCAAGATCCAGACCATCATGGACTGGACTGCTCCAACTACCCAGACTCAGGTGAGAGCCTTTTTAGGCCTGACTGGGTACTATAGGAGATTTGTCAAGGGGTATGGATCAATAGTGACACCCCTGAATGACTTAACTTCCAAGAAAATGCCCAAAAGGTTCAGTGGACAGTTAGCTGTCAAAAGGCATTTGATGACCTAAAGCAGGCCATGTGCACTGCTCCCATTCTACAGAGTCCTGATTACTCCAAGAAGTTCATTGTCCAAACAGATGCATCTGAATTGGGGGTAGGGGCTGTACTGTCACAATTGAATGATGAAGGTCAGGATCAGCCAGTAGCTTTTATTAGCAGAAGGCTGACCCCAGAGAGAAACGTTGGTCAGCCATTGAGAGGGAGGCCTTTGCTGTGGTCTGGGCTCTGAAGAAGTTGAGGCCATACTTGTTTGGTACTCACTTCCTTGTTCAAACAGACCATAAGCCCCTCTTATGGCTAAAACAAATGAAGGGTGAAAACCCCAAACTGCTTAGGTGGTCCATTTCCCTACAGGGATGGACTTCACAGTGGAACATAGACCTGGGAGTAACCATGCCAATGCAGATGGACTCTCTAGGTACTTCCACTTAGAACATGAAGACTTAACTGGGCAAGGTTAGTTTAATGTCCCTACGTTTGGGGGGTTGTGTAGGAGAGTAGGATCTGCTTCACATGGGTACCCCCACTTTTTGCTGATGCTTCACTGTTTTTCGACTTTAGTCTGGCTGGGGCCCTGCTAATCAGAACCCCAGCCTAGCTGCTTCCTCTCTAAAATGGTTTCCATGTGCCTTAGGCACATCTCTAATTGAATCTGAGTGCCCTTATAAGTCCCTAGTATATGGTATACTATGTACCCAGGGCATAGGTACCTCAGAGGCCTGCCAGGGGCTGAATCATGTATTATGCCACCCCTGGAAGGCCAGCCAAAAGGACACCACAGGTCTGCTACTGCAGCCTGGGTAAGGTGGTGCATGCACCCCTTACTGTGATATAGGCTACCTATATCACTACATACATACACACATATAAACCTATAAGTCACTCCTATGGGAGGCCTTATCAATCCTGAAGGCAGAGTGCGTGGTTCCTATGTGAGAGGGTGCCCCTGCATGAGCAGGGCCCCTCTGCAGCGTTCGGAGACCCTTCTCTGATGCTGTTTGTAGTGCAGCCTGACCATCATACTCTTAAGCGCATTATAACCTTGCGTTAAATGCTAACTTCGGGATGGCTGCACGGAAACATGTCGTGTTTGGTGTCAAACATCTTGGAATACTACCCCCCGCCAGTTCTGGAGGCGGGGGTAGCATTCCACCCTTCTAGAGGGAGAGACATGTACACACCGGCCTGCCCGGTAACTTCTTTCCAAGCCCTGGCATCACAAAATGGATGCCGCTGCCACAGACACGAGTCTTGCCTCCTGCTGCTGACCGAAACTCCGGCAGGGGAGGTCTGGACAATAGGTTTCCTGTCCCAGGGAGGTGTAACCACCTCCCCAGACAGGATAGTGTGTATTGTGGCTGGGCGGGAGCACTCTCTGGTGCTTTGAAGTCCTGCACTGGGGGCACACTTGGTGTCCCTGTGCATACCCCAGTTCAAACTGGTTCAGGGGCTTCCAGCCCCTGCTCTGGCGCGAAACTGGACAAAGGAAAAGGGGTGTAACCACCCCTCTTCCCTGACCCTCCCATAGGTGGGTCCCCAGAGTATGTCCAACCCCCTAACTTGGTATAAGTATGGGACCCCAGTCCTTAGGACTTTAGATTTACCTGGACGAAACTCTGACACAGAATCCTGGACCTTCGACGCTCTACTTTAAGATTAGAGGACTGAAGAATCTCCCTTGGGGTCAAGGAGTGACTCCCCTGCTTGGCAGGCACCAAAGAAGCAATTGTCCGGTCTGCATCACTAAAGCTCCCGCCGGATGCCGAAGTCTTTGCTTCACCAGAGGTGGATTTCCAGACTTACCCGAGGCTGCCCTGAGTGCCCAGCAAAGCTGAGGCCCGTAGCTGTCGTGGGTAATGTGGAACTGTGACCCCCGGACACCGAGCACATTTGCAAGTGCATCCTCTTCCTGGGCTTCCACGAAGTTGTGCTTTGGGCTCCCAGTAGCCCCCGCCTCCAGCACCGACTGTACCGAAGATCACTGGCCCCCACTTCATGAGTGTCCCGTGAGCCAGCTCCAAGTGCGTCCACTCGAGGCTCCTTTGCGGTCGCTAGTCCATTGGCTAGTGGGCCCTCCCGAAGGCAACTCTTATTCTAATTGGGCTTCCCTGGTTGCTCCAGGCTTGCCCTGACTTACCCTCACTGGGTGAGTCCCTCAGACCTTGCTGGTCTGCATCAACGTCCTTCTTCCATTTCCCAGAGACTTGCCGTTGCCAAGGCTTGTTGGGTCCAATTCGGTCGCCAATACCCCTGCAATCGACAGACGTCGAGGGACAGATCGAATCCAGCTCCTGGTCATCATCGATGCCTCCTGGACCTCGTGGCTGAAGAGTCAAGACGACCGTCAACCTACCTGAAGCACCCGACATCGGTGGGCATCCGCTCATCGCCTTCCTGGTCACTGGCTAGTGACCCAGACTCTGTCCCCTCTGCTTTCAGGTTCTTCAGATCTCCGATCCACCTTTGGATCCACCCGAACACTTTCGACTTGGTCGCCAGCAGCACTTTGCAGCAGATCGCCATTGTAAACGACGACGAAACCCGACTGTGAAAAGTTGGCCTGGTATATGCTGTTCACTAATTAAAGTGGACACCTTGCACCAGTACAAATCGACTCTTATGGTAGATAGGTTTAAGACAACCTTTATAGAAAGCTATCCTAGTGGTAGCTGTGGAGAGCAGCCTTCAGGCTAAGTCTTGAAGGAATGTAAAGCAGCTTGTTTTACCACACAATCTCTTGAATCACCAAATGAAAAGACACCACACAGGTATATATATCAAATATATATGTATTTATTAATAAACACTCTCTACTAATCTCTTTATGAGATTAGAAGTCAGGAAACATATGTACAAGTCAATTGTTATCAAAATAAGTTAGCACGGTAAATATCACAATCTTATCTTGGCTAGACCGGGGTCTAGGGTACATATAATCGAGGGACCCCCAGAGAACCACCCAGGTAGTTGTAGGAGACCCACAGGGGACGGACGCGGTGTTCAGACACTAGTGCGAGCCCTGTACGAGTCTATGTAAGCGGACGCGATTGAGTTATCAATGTTACACGCCCCTGGCGTGTTCGAGGCGAACACACCGATCGGTCAGTACGAGTCGAAGGACGCGGTTACTGGTAGATTTACTAGGGAGTTGGACGCGGTGTGTCTAACACAGCCGCGAACCTTGTACGAGTCAGTGCGAGAATCGCACGGGGAGAATAAGAGTTTTAGGATACTTCTGGTGAACCTACAAACAAGTCACTTACAGGGTAAGTAGTTCTAGGACCCACACCCACAGGAGCACCGTAGTGCTGGAGTTACCTCACCCAGGGAAGCCGGGTGCACAGGTGTCCTTTGGTGTCGGGTCACGGCGTCGTTTTCAATGGCGAACAAAGAAGACTTGCTGCTTGTGATGGTTTGAAGAAGTGTCCGGTGAAATCCAAGCCTGGATTCGGTGGAAGGATGACCTGAAAGCAGAGGAGACAGTGTTCAAAGTCACTTGGCAGTGACTTGGGGCAAGGAAGATGAATGCCCACCGTCGTCGCAGGATTCAGGTCGTTCACGGTTGCCTTGACTCTTCAGCCACGAGGTTCAGGAGGTTGTCTTTAACCTATCTCCAATAAGGGGTTGTTTGGACTGGTGCAAGGTGCCCACTATAATTAGTGGACAGCATATACCAGGCCAACTTCTCACACTCACTTGCCTCTTTCTGCATCCTTCTTCCCTCTTTCTGTACCTCACTTACCTCTATCTGCACCCCTATTCCCGCTATCTGCTCTTCTCCTGCCTTTTTCTGCACCTCTGTTGCTTCTTTCAGCACGGCTCTTGCCTCTTTCTGCATCCCTGTTGCTTGTTTCTGCACCTCTGTTGCTTCTTTCTGCACATCTCTTGCCTCTTTCTGCACCTCACTTGTGTCTTTCTGTACCATTCTTGCCTCTTTCTGTGCCCTTCTTCTCTCTTTCTGCACCTCTCTTGCTTCATTCTGCACCCCCTTGCCTCTTTCTGCACCCCTCTTGCCTCTTTCTGCACCTCTGTTTCTTCTTTCTGCACTTCTTTTGTTTCATTCTGCACCTCTCTTGATTCTTTCTGCACCCCTTGTGCCTCTTTCTGTACCCACTTCCTTCCTTCTGCACCTATCTTGGCTCTTTCTGCACCTCTGTTCCTTCTGTCTGGACTTCTTTTGTTTCTTTCTGCACCTCTCTTGACTCTTTCTGCACCCCTCGTGCTTCTTTCTCTGCCCCTCTTCCCCTTTTCTGCATCTCTGTTGCTTCTTTCTACACTCCTTTTCTTTCTTTCTGCATTTCTGTTGCTTCTTTCTGCAATTCTCTTGCCTCTTTCTGCATTTCTGTTCCTTCTTTCTGCAATTCTCTTGCTTCTTTCTGCATCTCTCATGCTTCTTTCTGCACCCCTCTTGCCTCTTTCTGCACCCTTATTCTGTCTTTCTGCACCTCTCTTGCCTCTTTGTGCACCTCTCTTGCCTCTTTCTGCACTTCTCTTGCTTCTTTCTGCACCTTTCTTGCTTCTTTCTGCACCACTATTGCCTCTTTCTGCACCCTTCTTCCATCTTTCTGCACCTCTCTTGCCTCTTTGGGCACCTCTCTTTCTTCTTTCTGTACTTCTCTTGCCTCTTTCTGCACCTTCTTGCCTCTTTCTGTACCTCTGTTGGTTCTTTCTGCGCTTCTTCGGTTTCTTTCTGCACCTCTCTTGCTTCTTTTGCACACCTTGTGCCTCTTTCTGTACCTCACTTGCCTCTTTCTGCACCCCTGTTCCCTCTTTCTGTACCTCTCCTACCTGTTTCTGCACCTCTCTTGCCTCTTTCTGCACTTCTCCTGTCACTTTCTGCACCTCTGTTGCTTCTTTCTGCACGGCTCTTGCCTCTTTCTGCACCCCTCTTGCTTCTTTCTGCACCTCTGTTGCTTCTTTCTGCACTTCTCTTGCGTCTTTCTGCACCGCTCTTGCCTCTTTCTGCACCCCTCTTGCCTCCTTCTGAACCCTTCTTCCCTCTTTCTGTACCTCACTTGCCTCTTTCTGAACCTCTCTTCCCTCTTTCTGTACCCCTTTTCCCTCTTTATGCACCTCTGTTCCTTCTTTCTGAATTTCTTTTGTTTCTTTCTGCACCTCTCTTGACACTTTCCCCACCCCTGTTCCCCCTTTTTACATCTCTGTTGCTTTTCCTGCAATTCCCTTGCCTCTTTCTCCACCCCTCAACCCTCTTTCTGCACCTCTGTTGCTTCTTTCTGCACTTCTCTTGCTTCTCTCTGCACCTCTCTTGCTGCTTTCTGCACCCCTCTTGCCTCTTTCTGCACAATTCTTCCCTCTTTGTGCGCCTCTCTTGCCTCTTTGTGCACCTCTCTTGCCTTCTTCTGCACTTCTCTTGCTTCTTTCTGTACCTCTCTTGCTTCTTTCTGCACCCCTCTTGCCTCTTTCTATACCCTTCTTCTGTCTTTCTGCACCTCTCTTGCCTCTTTGTGCACCTCCTTGCCTATTTCTGCACTTCTCTTGCCTCTTTCTGCACCTTATTGCCTCTTTCTGCACCCCTGTTCCCTCTTTCTGTACTTCTCCTACCTGTTTCTGTACCTCTCTTGCCTCTTTCTGCACTTCTCCTGCATCTTTCTGCACCTCTGTTGCTTCTTTCCGCACAACTCATGCCTCTTTCTGCACCCCTCTTGCTTCTTTCTGCAGCTCTGTTGGTTCTTTCTGCACTTCTTTTGTTTCTTTCTGCACCTCTCTTGCTTCTTTCTGTACCCCTCGTGCCTCATTCTGCACCCTTCTTCACTCTTTCTGCAACTCACTTGCCTCTTTCTGCGCCCCTGTTCCCTATTTCTGTACCTCTCCTACCTGTTTCTGTGCCTCTCTTGCCTCTTTCTGCACTTCTCCTACCTCTTTCTGCACCTCTGTTGCTACTTTCCGCATGACTCTTGCCTCTTTCTGCACCCCTCTTGCTTCTTTCTGCACCTCTGTTGCTTCTTAATGCACTTCTCTTGCCTCTTTCTGCACCTCACTTGCATCTTTCTGCACCCCCCTTGCCTCTTTCAGCACCCTTCTTCCCTCTTTCTGCACCTCTCTTGCTTCTTTCTGCACCCCTCTTCCCTCTTTCTGCACCCCTCTTACCTCCTTCTGCAACCCTGTTCCCTCTTTCTGTACATCTCCTACCTGTTTCTGCACCTCTCTTGCCTCTTTATACACTTCTCCTGCCTCTTTCTGCACCTCTGTTGCGTCTTTCTGCACGGCTCTTGCCTCTTTCTGCACTCCTCATGCTTCTTTCTGCACCTCTGTTGCTTCTTTATGCACTTCTCTTCCCTCTTTCTGCACCTCACTTACGTCTTTCTGCATCCCCCTTTCCTACTTCTGCACCCTTCTTCCCTCTTATGCACCTCTCTTGCCTCTTTACGCACCCCTCTTCCCTTTTTCTGCACCTCTCTTGCCTCTTACCGCACCCCTCTTCCCTCTTTCTGCACCCCTCTTGCCTCTTTCTGCACCTCTGTTCCTTCTTTCTGCACTTCTTTTGTTTCTTTCTGCACCTCTCTTGCTTCATTCTGTACCCCTCTTGCCACTTTCTTCACCCCTGTTCCCCATTTTTGCATCTCTGTTGCTTCTCCTGCACTTCCCTTGCCTCTTTCTCCACCCCTCATCCCTCTTTCTGCACCTCTGTTGCTTCTTTCTGCACTTCTCTTGCTTCTTTCTGCACCTCTCTTGTTTCTTTCTGCACCCATCTTGCCTCTTTCTGCACCCTTCTTCCCTCTTTGTGCAACTCTCTTGCCTCTTTGTGCACCTCTCTTGCCTCTTTATGCACTTCCCTTGCCTCTTTCTGCACCTTCTTGCCTTTTTCTGCAGCTCTGTTGGTTCTTTCTGCACTTCTTTTGTTTCTTTCTGTACCTCTCTTGCTTCTTTCTGCACCCCTAGTGCCTATTTCTGCACCCTTCTTCCCTCTTACTGCTCCTCACTTGCCTCTTTCTGCGCCCCTGTTCCCTCTATCAGGACCTCTCCTACCTGTTTCTGCACCTCTCTTGCCTCTTTCTGCACTTCTCCTGCCTCTTTCTGCACCTCTCTTGCTTCTTTCCGCACGGCTCTTGCCTCTTTCTGCACCCCTCTTGCTTCTTTCAGCACCTCTGTTGCTTCTTTCTGCACTTCTCTTGCCTCTTTCTGTACCTCACTTGCGTCTTTCTTCACCCCTTGCCTCTTTCTGCACCCTTCTTCCCTCTTTCTGCACCTCTCTTGCCTCTTTACGCACCCCTCTTCCCTCTTTCTGCACCCCTCTTGCCTCTTTCTGCACTTTTTGTTTCTTTCTGCACCTCTCTTGCTTCATTCTGCACCCCTCTTGCCACTTTCTCCACCCCTGTTCCCCCTTTTTGCATCTCTGTTGCTTCTCCTGCACTTCCCTTGCCTCTTTCTCCACCCCTCATCCTTCTTTCTGCACCTCTGTTGCTTCTTTCTGCACTTCTCTTGCTTCTTTCTGCATATCTTTTGCTTATTTCTGCACCCCTCTTGCCTCTTTCTGCACCTTTCTTCCATCTTTCTTGACTTCTCTTGCCTCTTTGTGCACCTCTCTTGCCTCTTTCTGCACTTCTCTTGCCTCTTTCTGCACCTTCTTGCATTTTACTGCAGCTCTGTTGGTTCTTTCTGCACTTCTTTTGTTTCTTTCTGCACCTCTCCTGCTTCTTTCTGCACCCCTCGTGCCTCTTTCTGCACCCTTCTTCCCTCTTTCTGCACCTCATTTGCCTCTTTCTGCACCCCTGTTCCCTCTTTCTGTCCATCTCCAACCTGTTTCTGCCCTTTCTTGCCTCTTTCTGCACTTCTCCTGCCTCTTTCTGGACCTCTGTTGCTTCTTTCCACTCAGCTCTTGCCTCTTTCTGCACCCTCTTGCTCCTTTCTGCACCTCTGTTGCTTCTTTATGCACTTCTCTTGCCTCTTTCTGCACCTCACTTGCATCTTTCTGCACCCTCCTTCCCTCCTTCTGCACCTTTCTTCCCTCTTTCTGCACCCCTCTTCCCTCTTTCTGCACCCCTCTTGCCTCTTTCTGCACCTCTGTTCCTTCCTTCTGCACTTCTTTTGTTTCTTTCTGCACCTCTCTTGCTTCATTCTGCACCCCTCTTGCCACTTTCTCCACCCCTGTTCCCCCTTTTTGCATCTCTGTTACTTCTCCTGCACTTCCCTCTTTCTCCACTCCTCATCCCTCTTTCTGCACCTCTGTTGCTTTTTTCTGCACTTCTCTTGCTTCTTTCTGCACCTCTCTTGATTCTTTCTTCACCCCTCGTGCCTCTTTCTGTACCCTCTTCCTTTTCTCTGCACCTATCTTGCCTCTTTCTGCACCTCTGTTCCTTCTTTCTGCACTTCGTTTGTTTATTTCTACACCTCTCTTGCTTCTTTCTGCACTTCTCTTGCCTCTCTGCATTTCTGTTCCTTCCTTCTTTCTGCACTTCTCTTGCCTCTTTGTGCACCTCTGTTGCTTCATTCAGCACTTCTCTTGCCTTTTCCTGTACCCCTCATGCCTCTTTCTGCACCTCTGTTGCTTGTCTGCACTTTTATTCTTATTTCTGTACCTCTTACTTCTTTCTGCACCCCTCTTGCCTCTTTCTGTACCCCTCTTCCCTCTTTCTGCACCTCTCTTGCCTCTTTCTGCACCTTCTTGCATTTTTCTGCAGCTCTGTTGGTTCTTTCTGCACTTCTTTTGTTTCTTTCTGCACCTCTCTTGCTTCTTTCTGCACCCCTCGTGCCTCTTTCTGCACCCTTCTTCCCTCTTTCTGCACCTCATTTGCCTGTTTCTGCACCCCTGTTCCCTCTTTCTGTACCTCTCCTACCTGTTTCTGCCCTTTCTTGCCTCTTTCTGCACTTCTCCTGCCTCTTTCTGGACCTCTGTTGCTTCTTTCCACATAGCTCTTGCCTCTTTCTGCACCCCTCTTGCTTCTTTCTGCAGCTCTGTTGGTTCTTTCTGCACTTCTTTTGTTTCTTTCTGCACCTCTCTTGCTTCTTTCTGCACCCCTCGTGCCTCATTCTGCACCCTTCTTCACTCTTTCTGCAACTCACTTGCCTCTTTCTGCGCCCCTGTTCCCTATTTCTGTACCTCTCCTACCTGTTTCTGTGCCTCTCTTGCCTCTTTCTGCACTTCTCCTACCTCTTTCTGCACCTCTGTTGCTACTTTCCGCATGACTCTTGCCTCTTTCTGCACCCCTCTTGCTTCTTTCTGCACCTCTGTTGCTTCTTAATGCACTTCTCTTGCCTCTTTCTGCACCTCACTTGCATCTTTCTGCACCCCCTTGCCTCTTTAAGCACCCTTCTTCCCTCTTTCTGCACCTCTCTTGCTTCTTTCTGCACCCCTCTTCCCTCTTTCTGCACCCCTCTTGCCTCCTTCTGCAACCCTGTTCCCTCTTTCTGTACATCTCCTACCTGTTTCTGCACCTCTCTTGCCTCTTTCTGCACTTCTCCTGCCTCTTTCTGCACCTCTGTTGCGTCTTTCTGCACGGCTCTTGCCTCTTTCTGCACTCCTCATGCTTCTTTCTGCACCTCTGTTGCTTCTTTATGCACTTCTCTTCCCTCTTTCTGCACCTCACTTACGTCTTTCTGCATCCCCCTTTCCTACTTCTGCACCCTTCTTCCCTCTTTATGCACCTCTCTTGCCTCTTTATGCACCCCTCTTCCCTTTTTCTGCACCTCTCTTGCCTCTTACCGCACCCCTCTTCCCTCTTTCTGCACCCCTCTTGCCTCTTTCTGCACCTCTGTTCCTTCTTTCTGCACTTCTTTTGTTTCTTTCTGCACCTCTCTTGCTTCATTCTGTACCCCTCTTGCCACTTTCTTCACCCCTGTTCCCCATTTTTGCATCTCTGTTGCTTCTCCTGCACTTCCCTTGCCTCTTTCTCCACCCTCATCCCTCTTTCTGCACCTCTGTTGCTTCTTTCTGCACTTCTCTTGCTTCTTTCTGCACCTCTCTTGTTTCTTTCTGCACCCATCTTGCCTCTTTCTGCACCCTTCTTCCCTCTTTGTGCAACTCTCTTGCCTCTTTGTGCACCTCTCTTGCCTCTTTCTGCACTTCCCTTGCCTCTTTCTGCACCTTCTTGCCTTTTTCTGCAGCTCTGTTGGTTCTTTCTGCACTTCTTTTGTTTCTTTCTGTACCTCTCTTGCTTCTTTCTGCACCCCTAGTGCCTATTTCTGCACCCTTCTTCCCTCTTACTGCTCCTCACTTGCCTCTTTCTGCATCCCTGTTCCCTCTATCAGGACCTCTCCTACCTGTTTCTGCACCTCTCTTGCCTCTTTCTGCACTTCTCCTGCCTCTTTCTGCACCTCTCTTGCTTCTTTCCGCACGGCTCTTGCCTCTTTCTGCACCCCTCTTGCTTCTTTCTGCACCTCTGTTGCTTCTTTCTACACTTCTCTTACCTCTTTCTGTACCTCACTTGCGTCTTTCTTCACCCCCTTGCCTCTTTCTGCACCCTTCTTCCCTCTTTCTGCACCTCTCTTGCCTCTTTACGCACCCCTCTCCCCTCTTTCTGCACCCCTCTTGCCTCTTTCTGCACCTCTGTTCCTTCTTTCTGCACTTTTTGTTTCTTTCTGCACCTCTCTTGCTTCATTCTGCACCCCTCTTGCCACTTTCTCCACCCCTGTTCCCCCTTTTTGCATCTCTGTTGCTTCTCCTGCACTTCCCTTGCCTCTTTCTCCACCCCTCATCCTTCTTTCTGCACCTCTGTTGCTTCTTTCTGCACTTCTCTTGCTTCTTTCTGCACATCTTTTGCTTATTTCTGCACCCCTCTTGCCTCTTTCTGCACCTTTCTTCCATCTTTGTTGACCTCTCTTGCCTCTTTGTGCACCTCTCTTGCCTCTTTCTGCACCTTCTTGCATTTTACTGCAGCTCTGTTGGTTCTTTCTGCACTTCTTTTGTTTCTTTCTGCACCTCTCCTGCTTCTTTCTGCACCCCTCGTGCCTCTTTCTGCACCCTTCTTCCCTCTTTCTGCACCTCATTTGCCTCTTTCTGCACCCCTGTTCCCTCTTTCTGTCCCTCTCCAACCTGTTTCTGCCCTTTCTTGCCTCTTTCTGCACTTCTCCTGCCTCTTTCTGGACCTCTGTTGCTTCTTTCCACTCAGCTCTTGCCTCTTTCTGCACCCTCTTGCTCCTTTCTGCACCTCTGTTGCTTCTTTATGCACTTCTCTTGCCTCTTTCTGCACCTCACTTGCATCTTTCTGCACCCTCCTTCCCTCCTTCTGCACCTTTCTTCCCTCTTTCTGCACCCCTCTTCCCTCTTTCTGCACCCCTCTTGCCTCTTTCTGCACCTCTGTTCCTTCCTTCTGCACTTCTTTTGTTTCTTTCTGCACCTCTCTTGCTTCATTCTGCACCCCTCTTGCCACTTTCTCCACCACTGTTCCCCCTTTTTGCATCTCTGTTACTTCTCCTGCACTTCCCTTGCCTCTTTCTCCACTCCTCATCCCTCTTTCTGCACCTCTGTTGCTTTTTTCTGCACTTCTCTTGCTTCTTTCTGCACCTCTCTTGATTCTTTCTTCACCCCTCGTGCCTCTTTCTGTACCCTCTTCCTTTTCTCTGCACCTATCTTGCCTCTTTCTGCACCTCTGTTCCTTCTTTCTGCGCTTCGTTTGTTTATTTCTACACCTCTCTTGCTTCTTTCTGCACTTCTCTTGCCTCTCTGCATTTCTGTTCCTTCTTTCTGCACTTCTCTTGCCTCTTTGTGCACCTCTGTTGCTTCATTCAGTACTTCTCTTGCCTTTTCCTGTACCCCTCATGCCTCTTTCTGCACCTCTGTTGCTTGTCTGCACTTTTATTCTTATTTCTGTACCTCTTACTTCTTTCTGCACCCCTCTTGCCTCTTTCTGTACCCTCTTCCCTCTTTCTGCACCTCTCTTGCCTCTTTCTGCACCTTCTTGCATTTTTCTGCAGCTCTGTTGGTTCTTTCTGCACTTCCTTTGTTTCTTTCTGCACCTTCTCTTGCTTCTTTCTGCACCCCTCGTGCCTCTTTCTGCACCCTTTCTTCCCTCTTTCTGCACCTCATTTGCCTGTTTCTGCACCCCTGTTCCCTCTTTCTGTACCTCTCCTACCTGTTTCTGCCCTTTCTTGCCTCTTTCTGCACTTCTCCTGCCTCTTTCTGGACCTCTGTTGCTTCTTTCCACACAGCTCTTGCCTCTTTCTGCACCCTCTTGCTTCTTTCTGCACCTCTGTTGCTTCTTTCTGCACTTCACTTGCCTCTTTCTGTACCTCTCTTGCCTCTTTCTGCAACCCTCTTCCCTCTTTCTGCACCCCTCTTTCTGCACCTCTGGTCCTTCCTTCTGCACTTCTTTTGTTTCTTTCTGCACCTCTCTTGCTTCATTCTGCACCCCTCTTGCCACTTTCTCCACCCCTGTTCCCCCTTTTTGCATCTCTGTTGCTTCTCCTGCACTTCCCTTGCCTCTTTCTCCACCCCTCATCCCTCTTTCTGCACCTCTGTTGCTTTTTTCTGCACTTCTCTTGCTTCTTTCTGCACCTCTCTTGATTCTTTCTTCACCCCTCGTGCCTCTTTCTGTACCCTCTTCCTTCTCTCTGCACCTATCTTGCCTCTTTCTGCACCTCTGTTCCTTCTTTCTGCACTTCGTTTGTTTCTTTCTACACCTCTCTTGCTTCTTTCTGCACTTCTCTTGCCTCTCTGCATTTCTGTTCCTTCTTTCTGCACTTCTCTTGCCTCTTTGTGCACCTCTGTTGCTTCATTCAGCACTTCTCTTGCCTTTTCCTGTACCCCTCATGCCTCTTTCTGCACCTCTGTTGCTTGTCTGCACTTTTTTTCTTATTTCTGTACCTCTTACTTCTTTCTGCACCCCTCTTGCCTCTTTCTGTCCCCTCTTCCCTCTTTCTGCACCTCTCTTGCCTCTTTCTGCACCTTCTTGCATTTTTCTGCAGCTCTGTTGGTTCTTTCTGCACTTCTTTTGTTTCTTTCTGCACCTCTCTTGCTTCTTTCTGCACCCCTCGTGCCTCTTTCTGCACCCTTCTTCCCTCTTTCTGCACCTCATTTGCCTGTTTCTGCACCCCTGTTCCCTCTTTCTGTACCTCTCCTACCTGTTTCTGCCCTTTCTTGCCTCTTTCTGCACTTCTCCTGCCTCTTTCTGGACCTCTGTTGCTTCTTTCCACACAGCTCTTGCCTCTTTCTGCACCCTCTTGCTTCTTTCTGCACCTCTGTTGCTTCTTTCTGCACTTCACTTGCCTCTTTCTGTACCTCTCTTGCCTCTTTCTGCACCCCTCTTCCCTCTTTCTGCACCCCTCTTTCTGCACCTCTGTTCCTTCCTTCTGCACTTCTTTTGTTTCTTTCTGCACTTCTCTTGCTTCATTCTGCACCCCTCTTGCCACTTTCTCCACCCCTGTTCCCCCTTTTTGCATCTCTGTTGCTTCTCCTGCACTTCCCTTGCCTCTTTCTCCACCCCTCATTCCTCTTTCTGCAACTCTGTTGCTTTTTTCTGCACTTCTCTTGCTTCTTTATGCACCTCTCTTGATTCTTTCTTCACCCCTCGTGCCTCTTTCTGTACCCTCTTCCTTCTCTCTGCACCTATCTTGCCTCTTTCTGCACCTCTGTTCCTTCTTTCTGCACTTCGTTTGTTTCTTTCTACACCTCTCTTGCTTCTTTCTGCACTTCTCTTGCCTCTCTGCATTTCTGTTCCTTCTTTCTGCACTTCTCTTGCCTCTTTGTGCACCTCTATTGCTTCTTTCAGCACTTCTCTTGCCTTTTCCTGTACCCCTCATGCCTCTTTCTGCACCTCTGTTGCTTGTCTGCACTTTTTTTCTTATTTCTGTACCTCTTACTTCTTTCTGCACCCCTCTTGCCTCTTTCTGTACCCCTCTTCCCTCTTTCTGCACCTCTCTTGCCTCTTTCTGCACCTTCTTGCATTTTTCTGCAGCTCTGTTGGTTCTTTCTGCACTTCTTTTGTTTCTTTCTGCACCTCTCTTGCTTCTTTCTGCACCCTCGTGCCTCTTTCTGCACCCTTCTTCCCTCTTTCTGCACCTCATTTGCCTGTTTCTGCACCCTGTTCCCTCTTTCTGTACCTCTCCTACCTGTTTCTGCCCTTTCTTGCCTCTTTCTGCACTTCTCCTGCCTCTTTCTGGACCTCTGTTGCTTCTTTCCATACAGCTCTTGCCTCTTTCTGCACCCTCTTGCTTCTTTCTGCACCTCTGTTGCTTCTTTCTGCACTTCACTTGCCTCTTTCTGTACCTCCCTTGCCTCTTTCTGCACCCCTCTTCCCTCTTTCTGCACCCCTCTTTCTGCACCTCTGTTCCTTCCTTCTGCACTTCTTTTTGTTTCTTTCTGCACCTCTCTTGCTTCATTCTGCACCCCTCTTGCCACTTTCTCCACCCCTGTTCCCCCTTTTTGCATCTCTGTTGCTTCTCCTGCACTTCCCTTGCCTCTTTCTCCACCCCTCATCCCTCTTTCTGCACCTCTGTTGCTTTTTTCTGCACTTCTCTTGTTTCTTTCTGCACCTCTCTTGATTCTTTCTTCACCCCTTGTGCCTCTTTCTGTACCCTCTTCCTTCTCTCTGCACCTATCTTGCCTCTTTCTGCACCTCTGTTCCTTCTTTCTGCACTTCTTTTGTTTCTTTCTGTACCTCTCTCTCTTCTTTCTGCACCCTTCATGCCTCTTTCTGCACCCTTCTTCCCTCTTTCTGCACCTTACAGTCCTCTTTCTTCACCCTTCTTCCCTCTCTCTGCACCTCACTTGCCTCTATCTGCACTCTCTATTCCCTCTTTCTGCACTTCTCCTGCCTCTTTCTATATCTCTGTTGCTTCTTTCCGCACGGCTCTTGCCTCTTTCTGCATCCCTCTTGCTTCTTTCTGCACCTCTGTTGCTTATTTATACACATCTCTTGCCTCTTTCTGCACCTCACTTGCATCTTTCTGCACACTTCTTGCCTCTTTCTGCACCCTTCTTCCCTCTTTCTGCACCTCTCTTGCCTCTTTCCGCACCCCTCTTCCCTCTTTCTGCACCCCTCTTGCCTCTTTCTGCACCTCTGTTTCTTCTTTCTGCACTTCTTTTGTTTCTTTCTGCACCTCTCTTGCTTCATTCTGCACCCCTCTTGCCTCTTTCTCCACCCCTCATCCCTCTTTCTGCACCTCTGTTGCTTCTTTCTGCACTTCTCTTGCTTCTTTCTCCACCTCTCTTGATTCTTTCTGCACCCCTTGTGCCTCTATCTGTACCCTTTCCTCTTTCTGAACCTATCTTGCCTCTTTCTGCACCTCTGTTCCTTCTTTCTGCACTTCTTTTGTTTCTTTCTGCACCTCTCTTGCCTCTTTCTGCAATCCTCTTCCCGCACCCCTCTT
This sequence comes from Calotriton arnoldi, assembly GCA_963921515.1. Classification (NCBI taxonomy): domain Eukaryota; kingdom Metazoa; phylum Chordata; class Amphibia; order Caudata; family Salamandridae; genus Calotriton; species Calotriton arnoldi. The sequence continues at coordinate 126,896 of CAWUFW010020692.1, read as the reverse complement.
GCCTCTTTCTGCACCTCTGTTCCTTCCTTCTGCACTTCTTTTGTTTCTTTCTGCACCTCTCTTGCTTCATTCTGCACCCTCTTGCCACTTTCTCCACCCCTGTTCCCCCTTTTGCATCTCTGTTGCTTCTCCTGCACTTCCCTTGCCTCTTTCTCCACCCCTCATCCCTCTTTCTGCACCTCTGTTGCTTTTTTCTGCACTTCTCTTGCTTCTTTCTGCACCTCTCTTGATTCTTTCTTCACCCCTCGTGCCTCTTTCTGTACCCTCTTCCTTCTCTCTGCACTTATCTTGCCTCTTTCTGCACCTCTGTTCCTTCTTTCTGCACTTCGTTTGTTTCTTTCTACACCTCTCTTGCTTCTTTCTGCACTTCTCTTGCCTCTCTGCATTTCTGTTCCTTCTTTCTGCACTTCTCTTGCCTCTTTGTGCACCTCTATTGCTTCTTTCAGCACTTCTCTTGACTTTTCCTGTACCCCTCATGCCTCTTTCTGCACCTCTGTTGCTTGTCTGCACTTTTTTCTTATTTCTGTACCTCTTACTTCTTTCTGCACCCCTCTTGCCTCTTTCTGCACCCCTCTTCCCTCTTTCTGCACCTCTCTTGCCTCTTTTCTGCACCCCTGTTCCTTTTTTCTGCACCTCTTTGCATCTTTCTGTACCGCTATTGCTTCTTTCTGCACTCCTCTTACTTCTTTCTGCACATCTCTTGCTTCTTTCTGCACCCCTCTTGCCTCTTTCTGCACCCTTATTCCGTCTTTCTGCACCTCTCTTGCTTCTTTGTGCACCTCTCTTGCCTCTTTCTGCACTTCTCATGCTTCTTTCTGCACCTTTCTTGCTTCTTTATGCACCCTTCTTGCCTCTTTCTGCACCCTTCTTCCGACTTTCTGCACCTCTGTTGCCTCTTTGGCCACCTCTCTTGCCTCTTTCTGTACTTCTCTTGCCTCTTTCTGCACCCTTCTTCCCTCTTTGTGCACCTCTCTTACCTCTTTGTGCACCTCTCTTGCCTCTTTGTGCACTTCTCTTGCTTCTTCCTGCACCTCTCTTGCTGCTTTCTGCACTCCTCTTGCCTCTTTCTGCACCCTTCTTCCGTCTTTCTGCACCTCTCTTGCCTCTTTGTACACCTCTCTTGCCTCTTTCGGTACTTCTCTTGCCTCTTTCTGTACCCTTCTTCCCTCTTTCTGCACCTTACAGTCCTCTTTCTTCACCCTTCTTCCCTCTCTCTGCACCTCTCTTGCCTCTTTCTGCACTTCTCCTGCCTCTTTCTGTATCTCTGTTGCTTCTTTCCGCATGGCTCTTGCCTCTTTCTGCATCCCTCTTGCCTCTTTCTGCACCTTCTTGCATTTTTCTGCAGCTCTGTTAGTTCTTTCTGCACTTCTTTTGTTTCTTTATGCACCTCTCTTGCTTCTTTCTGCACCCCTCGTGCCTCTTTCTGCACCCTTCTTCCCTCTTTCTGCACCTCATTTGCCTGTTTCTGCACCCCTGTTCCCTCTTTCTATACCTCTCCTACCTGTTTCTGCCCTTTCTTGCCTCTTTCTGCACTTCTCCTGCCTCTTTCTGGACCTCTGTTGCTTCTTTCCATACAGCTCTTGCCTCTTTCTGCACCCTCTTGCTTCTTTCTGCACCTCTGTTGCTTCTTTCTGCACTTCACTTGCCTCTTTCTGTACCTCTCTTGCCTCTTTCTGCACCCCTCTTCCCTCTTTCTGCACCCTCTTTCTGCACCTCTGTTCCTTCCTTCTGCACTTCTTTGTTTCTTTCTGCACCTCTCTTGCTTCATTCTGCACCCCTCTTGCCACTTTCTCCACCCCTGTTCCCCTTTTTGCATCTCTGTTGCTTCTCCTGCACTTCCCTTGCCTCTTTCTCCACCCCTCATCCCTCTTTCTGCACCTCTGTTGCTTTTTTCTGCACTTCTCTTGCTTCTTTCTGCACCTCTCTTGATTCTTTCTTCACCCCTTGTGCCTCTTTCTGTACCCTCTTCCTTCTCTCTGCACCTATCTTGCCTCTTTCTGCACCTCTGTTCCTTCTTTCTGCACTTCTTTTGTTTCTTTCTGTACCTCTCTCTCTTTCTTTCTGCACCCTTCATGCCTCTTTCTGCACCCTTCTTCCCTCTTTCTGCACCTTACAGTCCTCTTTCTTCACCCTTCTTCCCTCTCTCTGCACCTCACTTGCCTCTATCTGCACCTCTATTCCCTCTTTCTGCACTTCTCCTGCCTCTTTCTATATCTCTGTTGCTTCTTTTCCGCACGGCTCTTGCCTCTTTCTGCATCCCTCTTGCTTCTTTCTGCACCTCTGTTGCTTATTTATGCACATCTCTTGCCTCTTTCTGCACCTCACTTGCATCTTTCTGCACACTTCTTGCCTCTTTCTGCACCCTTCTTCCCTCTTTCTGCACCTCTCTTGCCTCTTTCCGCACCCCTCTTCCCTCTTTCTGCACCCCTCTTTGCCTCTTTCTGCACCTCTGTTTCTTCTTTCTGCACTTCTTTTGTTTCTTTCTGCACCTCTCTTGCTTCATTCTGCACCCCTCTTGCCTCTTTCTCCACCCCTCATCCCTCTTTCTGCACCTCTGTTGCTTCTTTCTGCACTTCTCTTGCTTCTTTCTCCACCTCTCTTGATTCTTTCTGCACCCCTTGTGCCTCTATCTGTACCCCTTTCCTCTTTCTGAACCTATCTTGCCTCTTTCTGCACCTCTGTTCCTTCTTTCTGCACTTCTTTTGTTTCTTTCTGCACCTCTCTTGCCTCTTTCTGCAATCCTCTTCCCGCACCCCTCTTGCCTCTTTCTGCACCTCTGTTCCTTCCTTCTGCACTTCTTTTGTTTCTTTCTGCACCTCTCTTGCTTCATTCTGCACCCTCTTGCCACTTTCTCCACCCCTGTTCCCCCTTTTTGCATCTCTGTTGCTTCTCCTGCACTTCCCTTGCCTCTTTCTCCACCCCTCATCCCTCTTTCTGCACCTCTGTTGCTTTTTTCGGCACTTCTCTTGCTTCTTTCTGCACCTCTCTTGATTCTTTCTTCACCCCTCGTGCCTCTTTCTGTACCCTCTTCCTTCTCTCTGCACTTATCTTGCCTCTTTCTGCACCTCTGTTCCTTCTTTCTGCACTTCGTTTGTTTCTTTCTACACCTCTCTTGCTTCTTTCTGCACTTCTCTTGCCTCTCTGCATTTCTGTTCCTTCTTTCTGCACTTCTCTTGCCTCTTTGTGCACCTCTATTGCTTCTTTCAGCACTTCTCTTGACTTTTCCTGTACCCCTCATGCCTCTTTCTGCACCTCTGTTGCTTGTCTGCACTTTTTTTCTTATTTCTGTACCTCTTACTTCTTTCTGCACCCCTCTTGCCTCTTTCTGCACCCCTCTTCCCTCTTTCTGCACCTCTCTTGCCTCTTTCTGCACCCCTGTTCCCTTTTTCTGCACCTCTTTTGCATCTTTCTGTACCGCTATTGCTTCTTTCTGCACTCCTCTTACTTCTTTCTGCACATCTCTTGCTTCTTTCTGCACCCCTCTTGCCTCTTTCTGCACCCTTATTCCGTCTTTCTGCACCTCTCTTGCTTCTTTGTGCACCTCTCTTGCCTCTTTCTGCACTTCTCATGCTTCTTTCTGCACCTTTCTTGCTTCTTTATGCACCCTTCTTGCCTCTTTCTGCACCCTTCTTCCGACTTTCTGCACCTCTGTTGCCTCTTTGGGCACCTCTCTTGCCTCTTTCTGTACTTCTCTTGCCTCTTTCTGCACCCTTCTTCCCTCTTTGTGCACCTCTCTTACCTCTTTGTGCACCTCTCTTGCCTCTTTGTGCACTTCTCTTGCTTCTTCCTGCACCTCTCTTGCTGCTTTCTGCACCCTCTTGCCTCTTTCTGCACCCTTCTTCCGTCTTTCTGCACCTCTCTTGCCTCTTTGTACACCTCTCTTGCCTCTTTCGGTACTTCTCTTGCCTCTTTCTGCACCCTTCTTCCCTCTTTCTGCACCTTACAGTCCTCTTTCTTCACCCTTCTTCCTCTCTCTGCACCTCACTTGCCTCTATCTGCACCTCTATTCCCTCTTTCTGCACTTCTCCTGCCTCTTTCTGTATCTCTGTTGCTTCTTTCCGCATGGCTCTTGCCTCTTTCTGCATCCCTCTTGCTTCTTTCTGCACCTCTGTTGCTTATTTATGCACATCTCTTGCCTCTTTCTGCACCTCACTTGCATCTTTCTGCACCATTCTTGCCTCTTTCTGCATCCTTCTTCCCTCTTTCTGCACCTCTCTTGCCTCTTTCCGCACCCTCTTCCCCTCTTTCTACACCCCTCTTGCCTCTTTCTGCACCTCTGTTTCTTCTTTCTGCACTTCTTTTGTTTCTTTCTGCACCTCTCTTGCTTCATTCTGCACCCCTCATGCCTCTTTCTCCACCCTCATCCCTCTTTCTGCACCTCTGTTGCTTCTTTCTGCACTTCTCTTGCTTCTTTCTCCACCTCTCTTGATTCTTTCTGCACCCTTGTGCCTCTATCTGTACCCCTTCCCTCTTTCTGAACCTATCTTGCCTCTTTCTGCACCTCTGTTCCTTCTTTCTGCACTTCTTTGTTTCTTTCTGCACCTCTCTTGCCTCTTTCTGCATTCCTCTTCCCGCACCCCTCTTGCCTCTTTCTGCACCTCTTTTCCTTCCTTCTGCACTTCTTTTGTTTCTTTCTGCACCTCTCTTGCTTCATTCTGCACCCCTCTTGCCACTTTCTCCACACCTGTTCCCTCTTTTTGCATCTCCGTTGCTTCTCCTGCACTTCCCTTGCCTCATTCTCCACCCCTCATCCCTCTTTCTGCACCTCTGTTGCTTTTTTCTGCACTTCTCTTGCTTCTTTCTGCACCTCTCTTGATTCTTTCTTCACCCCTCGTGCCTCTTTCTGTACCCTCTTCCTTCTCTCTGCACCTATCTTGCCTCTTTCTGCACCTCTGTTCCTTCTTTCTGCACTTCTTTTGTTTCTTTCTGTACCTCTCTCTCTTCTTTCTGCACCCTTCATGCCTCTTTCTGCACCCTTCTTCCCTCTTTCTGCACCTTACAGTCCTCTTTCTTCACCCTTCTTCCCTCTCTCTGCACCTCACTTGCCTCTATCTGCACCTCTATTCCCTCTTTCTGCACTTCTCCTGCCTCTTTCTATATCTCTGTTGCTTCTTTCCGCACGGCTCTTGCCTCTTTCTGCATCCCTCTTGCTTCTTTCTGCACCTCTGTTGCTTATTTATGCACATCTCTTGCCTCTTTCTGCACCTCACTTGCATCTTTCTGCACACTTCTTGCCTCTTTCTGCACCCTTCTTCCCTCTTTCTGCACCTCTCTTGCCTCTTTCCGCACCCCTCTTCCCTCTTTCTGCACCCCTCTTGCCTCTTTCTGCACCTCTGTTTCTTCTTTCTGCACTTCTTTTGTTTCTTTCTGCACCTCTCTTGCTTCATTCTGCACCCTCTTGCCTCTTTCTCCACCCCTCATCCCTCTTTCTGCACCTCTGTTGCTTCTTTCTGCACTTCTCTTGCTTCTTTCTCCACCTCTCTTGATTCTTTCTGCACCCCTTGTGCCTCTATCTGTACCCCTTTCCTCTTTCTGAACCTATCTTGCCTCTTTCTGCACCTCTGTTCCTTCTTTCTGCACTTCTTTGTTTCTTTCTGCACCTCTCTTGCCTCTTTCTGCAATCCTCTTCCCGCACCCCTCTTGCCTCTTTCTGCACCTCTGTTCCTTCCTTCTGCACTTCTTTTGTTTCTTTCTGCACCTCTCTTGCTTCATTCTGCACCCCTCTTGCCACTTTCTCCACCCCTGTTCCCCCTTTTTGCATCTCTGTTGCTTCTCCTGCACTTCCCTTGCCTCTTTCTCCACCCCTCATCCCTCTTTCTGCACCTCTGTTGCTTTTTCGGCACTTCTCTTGCTTCTTTCTGCACCTCTCTTGATTCTTTCTTCACCCCTCGTGCCTCTTTCTGTACCCTCTTCCTTCTCTCTGCACTTATCTTGCCTCTTTCTGCACCTCTGTTCCTTCTTTCTGCACTTCGTTTGTTTCTTTCTACACCTCTCTTGCTTCTTTCTGCACTTCTCTTGCCTCTCTGCATTTCTGTTCCTTCTTTCTGCACTTCTCTTGCCTCTTTGTGCACCTCTATTGCTTCTTTCAGCACTTCTCTTGACTTTTCCTGTACCCCTCATGCCTCTTTCTGCACCTCTGTTGCTTGTCTGCACTTTTTTTCTTATTTCTGTACCTCTTACTTCTTTCTGCACCCCTCTTGCCTCTTTCTGCACCCCTCTTCCCTCATTCTGCACCTCTCTTGCCTCTTTCTGCACCCCTGTTCCCTTTTTCTGCACCTCTTTTGCATCTTTCTGTACCGCTATTGCTTCTTTCTGCACTCCTCTTACTTCTTTCTGCACATCTCTTGCTTCTTTCTGCACCCTCTTGCCTCTTTCTGCACCCTTATTCCGTCTTTCTGCACCTCTCTTGCTTCTTTGTGCACCTCTCTTGCCTCTTTCTGCACTTCTCATGCTTCTTTCTGCACCTTTCTTGCTTCTTTATGCACCCTTCTTGCCTCTTTCTGCACCCTTCTTCCGACTTTCTGCACCTCTGTTGCCTCTTTGGTCACCTCTCTTGCCTCTTTCTGTACTTCTCTTGCCTCTTTCTGCACCCTTCTTCCCTCTTTGTGCACCTCTCTTACCTCTTTGTGCACCTCTCTTGCCTCTTTGTGCACTTCTCTTGCTTCTTCCTGCACCTCTCTTGCTGCTTTCTGCACCCCTCTTGCCTCTTTCTGCACCCTTCTTCCGTCTTTCTGCACCTCTCTTGCCTCTTTGTACACCTCTCTTGCCTCTTTCGGTACTTCTCTTGCCTCTTTCTGCACCCTTCTTCCCTCTTTCTGCACCTTACAGTCCTCTTTCTTCACCCTTCTTCCCTCTCTCTGCACCTCACTTGCCTCTATCTGCACCTCTATTCCCTCTTTCTGCACTTCTCCTGCCTCTTTCTGTATCTCTGTTGCTTCTTTCCGCATGGCTCTTGCCTCTTTCTGCATCCCTCTTGCTTCTTTCTGCACCTCTGTTGCTTATTTATGCACATCTCTTGCCTCTTTCTGCACCTCACTTGCATCTTTCTGCACCATTCTTGCCTCTTTCTGCATCCTTCTTCCCTCTTTCTGCACCTCTCTTGCCTCTTTCCGCACCCCTCTTCCCTCTTTCTACACCCCTCTTGCCTCTTTCTGCACCTCTGTTTCTTCTTTCTGCACCCCTCATGCCTCTTTCTCCACCCCTCATCCCTCTTTCTGCACCTCTGTTGCTTCTTTCTGCACTTCTCTTGCTTCTTTCTCCACCTCTCTTGATTCTTTCTGCACCCCTTGTGCCTCTATCTGTACCCCCTTCCCTCTTTCTGAACCTATCTTGCCTCTTTCTGCACCTCTGTTCCTTCTTTCTGCACTTCTTTTGTTTCTTTCTGCACCTCTCTTGCCTCTTTCTGCATTCCTCTTCCCGCACCCCTCTTGCCTCTTTCTGCACCTCTTTTCCTTCCTTCTGCATTTCTTTTGTTTCTTTCTGCACCTCTCTTGCTTCATTCTGCACCCCTCATGCCTCTTTCTCCACCCCTCATCCCTCTTTCTGCACCTCTGTTGCTTCTTTCTGCACTTCTCTTGCTTCTTTCTCCACCTCTCTTGATTCTTTCTGCACCCCTTGTGCCTCTATCTGTACCCCCTTCCCTCTTTCTGAACCTATCTTGCCTCTTTCTGCACCTCTGTTCCTTCTTTCTGCACTTCTTTTGTTTCTTTCTGCACCTCTCTTGCCTCTTTCTGCATTCCTCTTCCCGCACCCCTCTTGCCTCTTTCTGCACCTCTTTTCCTTCCTTCTGCACTTCTTTTGTTTCTTTCTGCACCTCTCTTGCTTCATTCTGCACCCCTCTTGCCACTTTCTCCACCCCTGTTCCCCCTTTTTGCATCTCTGTTGCTTCTCCTGCACTTCCCTTGCCTCATTCTCCACCCCTCATCCCTCTTTCTGCACCTCTGTTGCTTTTTTCTGCACTTCTCTTGCTTCTTTCTGCACCTCTCTTGATTCTTTCTTCACCCCTCGTGCCTCTTTCTGTACCCTCTTCCTTCTCTCTGCACCTATCTTGCCTCTTTCTGCACCTCTGTTCCTTCTTTCTGCACTTCGCTTTGTTTCTTTCTACACCTCTCTTGCTTCTTTCTGCACTTCTCTTGCCTCTCTGCATTTCTGTTCCTTCTTTCTGCACTTCTCTTGCCTCTTTGTGCACCTCTATTGCTTCTTTCAGCACTTCTCTTGCCTTTTCCTGTACCCCTCATGCCTCTTTCTGCACCTCTGTTGCTTGTCTGCACTTTTTTCCTTATTTCTATACCTCTTACTTCTTTCTGCACCCCTCTTGCCTCTTTCTGCACCCCTCTTCCCTCTTTCTGCACCTCTCTTGCCTCTTTCTGCACCCCTGTTCCCTTTTTCTGCACCTCTTTTGCATCTTTCTGTACCTCTATTGCTTCTTTCTGCACTCCTCTTACTTCTTTCTGCACATCTCTTGCTTCTTTCTGCACCCCTCTTGCCTCTTTCTGCACCCTTATTCCGTCTTTCTGCACCTCTCTTGCTTCTTTGTGCACCTCTCTTGCCTCTTTCTGCACTTCTCATGTTTCTTTCTGCACCTTTCTTGCTTCTTTATGCACCCTTCTTGCCTCTTTCTGCACCCTTCTTCCGACTTTCTGCACCTCTCTTGCCTCTTTCTGTACTTCTCTTGCCTCTTTCTGCACCCTTCTTCCCTCTTTGTGCACCTCTCTTTCCTCTTTGTGCACCTCTCTTGCCTCTTTGTGCACTTCTCCTGCTTCTTCTTGCAGCTCTCTTGCTGCTTTCTGCACCCCTCTTGCCTCTTTCTGCACCCTTCTTCCGTCTTTCTGCACCTCTCTTGCCTCTTTGTACACCTCTCTTGCCTCTTTCTGTACTTCTCTTGCCTCTTTCTGCACCTTCTTGCCTCTTTCTGCAGCTCTGTTGGTTCTTTCTGCACTTCTTTTGTTTCTTTCTGTACCTCTCTCTCTTCTTTCTGCACCCTTCATGCCTCTTTCTGCACCCTTCTTCCCTCTTTCTGCACCTTACAGTCCTCTTTCTTCACCCTTCTTCCCTCTCTCTGCACCTCACTTGCCTCTATCTGCACCTCTATTCCCTCTTTCTGCACTTCTCCTGCCTCTTTCTGTATCTCTGTTGCTTCTTTCCGCACGGCTCTTGCCTCTTTCTGCATCCCTCTTGCTTCTTTCTGCACCTCTGTTGCTTCTTTCTGCACATCTCTTGCCTCTTTCTGCACCTCACTTGCATCTTTCTGCACCCTTCTTGCCTCTTTCTGCACCCTTCTTCCCTCTTTCTGCACCTCTCTTTCCTCATTCCGCACCCCTCTTCCCTCTTTCTGCAACCCTCTTGCCTCTTTCTGCACCTCTGTTTCTTCTTTCTGCACTTCTTTTGTTTCTTTCTGCACCTCTCTTGCTTCATTCTGCACCCCTCTTGCCTCTTTCTCCACCCCTCATCCCTCTTTCTGCACCTCTGTTGCTTCTTTCTGCACTTCTCTTGCTTCTTTCTCCACCTCTCTTGATTCTTTCTGCACCCCTTGTGCCTCTATCTGTACCCCTTCCTCTCTTTCTGAACCTATCTTGCCTCTTTCTGCACCTCTGTTCCTTCTTTCTGCACTTCTTTTGTTTCTTTCTGCACCCCTCTTGCCTCTTTCTGCACCCCTCTTCCCACACCCCTCTTGCCTCTTTCTGCACCTCTGTTCCTTCCTTCTGCACTTCTTTTGTTTCTTTCTGCACCTCTCTTGCTTCATTCTGCACCCCTCTTGCCACTTTCTCCACCCCTGTTCCCCCTTTTTGCATCTCTGTTGCTTCTCCTGCACTTCCCTTGCCTCTTTCTCCACCCCTCATCCCTCTTTCTGCACCTCTGTTGCTTTTTTCTGCACTTCTCTTGCTTCTTTCTGCACCTCTCTTGATTCTTTCTTCACCCCTTGTGCCTCTTTCTGTACCCTCTTCCTTCTCTCTGCACCTATCTTGCCTCTTTCTGCACCTCTGTTCCTTCTTTCTGCACTTTGTTTTTTTTTCTATACCTCTCTTGCTTCTTTCTGCACTTCTCTTGCCTCTCTGCATTTCTGTTCCTTCTTTCTGCACTTCTCTTGCCTCTTTGTGCACCTCTATTGCTTCTTTCAGCACTTCTCTTGCCTTTTCCTGTACCCCTCATGCCTCTTTCTGCACCTCTGTTGCTTGTCTGCACTTTTTTTCTTATTTCTGTACCTCTTACTTCTTTCTGCACCCCTCTTGCCTCTTTCTGCACCCCTCTTCCCTCTTTCTGCACCTCTCTTGCCTCTTTCTGCACCCCTGTTCCGTTTTTCTGCACCTCTTTTGCATCTTTCTGTACCTCTATTGCTTCTCTCTGCACTCCTCTTACTTCTTTCTGCACATCTCTTGCTTCTTTCTGCACCCCTCTTGCCTCTTTCTGCACCCTTATTCCGTCTTTCTGCACCTCTCTTGCTTCTTTGTGCACCTCTCTTGCCTCTTTCTGCACTTCTCATGCTTCTTTCTGCACCTTTCTTGCTTCTTTATGCACCCTTCTTGCCTCTTTCTGCACCCTTCTTCTGACTTTCTGCACCTCTGTTGCCTCTTTGGGCACCTCTCTTGCCTCTTTCTGTACTTCTCTTGCCTCTTTCTGCACCCTTCTTCCCTCTTTGTGCACCTCTCTTGCCTCTTTGTGCACCTCTCTTGCCTCTTTGTGCACTTCTCTAGCTTCTTCCTGCACCTCTCTTGCTGCTTTCTGCACCCCTCTTGCCTCTTTCTGCACACTTCTTCCGTCTTTCGGCACCTCTCTTGCCTCTTTGTACACCTCTCTTGCCTCTTTCTGTACTTCTCTTGCCTCTTTCTGCACCTTCTTGCCTCTTTCTGCAGCTCTGTTGGTTCTTTCTGCACTTCTTTTGTTTCTTTCTGTACCTCTCTCTCTTCTTTCTGCACCCTTCATGCCTCTTTCTGCACCCTTCTTCCCTCTTTCTGCACCTTACAGTCCTCTTTCTTCACCCTTCTTCCCTCTCTCTGCACCTCACTTGCCTCTATCTGCACCTCTATTCCCTCTTTCTGCACTTCTCCTGCCTCTTTCTGTATCTCTGTTGCTTCTTTCCGCACGGCTCTTGCCTCTTTCTGCATCCCTCTTGCTTCTTTCTGCACCTCTGTTACTTCTTTATGCACATCTCTTGCCTCTTTCTGCTCCTCACTTGCATCTTTCTGCACCCTTCTTGCCTCTTTCTGCACCCTTCTTCCCTCTTTCTGCACCTCTCTTGCCTCTTTCCGCACCCCTCTTCCCTCTTTCTGCACCCCTATTGCCTCTTTCTGCACCTCTGTTTCTTCTTTCTGCACTTCTTTTGTTTCTTTCTGCACCTCTCTTGCTTTATTCTGCACCCCTCTTGCCTCTTTCTCCACCCCTCATCCCTCTTTCTGCACCTCTGTTGCTTCTTTCTGCTCTTCTCTTGCTTCTTTCTCCACCTCTCTTGATTCTTTCTGCACCCCTTGTGCCTCTATCTGTACCCCCTTCCCTCTTTCTGAACCTATCTTGCCTCTTTCTGCACCTCTGTTCCTTCTTTCTGCACTTCTTTTGTTTCTTTCTGCACCCCTCTTGCCTCTTTCTGCACCCCTCTTCCCGCACCCCTCTTGCCTCTTTCTGCACCCTTCTTCCCTCTTTGTGCACCTCTCTTGCCTCTTTGTGCACCTCTCTTGCCACTTTGTGCACTTCTCTTGCTTCTTTCTGCACCTCTCTTGCTGCTTTCTGCACACCTCTTGCCTCTTTCTGCATCCTTCTTCCGTCTTTCTGCACCTCTCTTGCCTCTCTTGCCTCTTTCTGCACCTCTCTTGCCTCTTTCTGTACTTCTCTTGCCTCTTTCTGCACCTTCTTGCCTCTTTCTGCAGCTCTGTTGGTTCTTTCTGCACTTCTTTTGTTTCTTTCTGCACCTCTCTCCCTTCTTTCTGTACCCCTCATGCCTCTTTCTGCACCCTTCTTCCCTATTTCTGCACCTTACTTGCCTCTTTCTTCACCCTTCTTCCCTTTTTCTGCACCTCACTTGCCTCTATCTGCACACCTATTCCCTCTTTCTGCACTTCTCCTGCCTATTTCTGCACCTCTGTTGCTTCTTTATGCACATCTCTTGCCTCTTTCTGAACCTCACTTGTGTCTTTCTGCACACTTCTTGCCTCTTTCTGCACCCTTATTCCCTCTTTCTGCACCTCTCTTGCCTCTTTCCGCACCCCTCTCCCCTCTTTCTGCACCCCTCTTTCCTCTTTCTGCACCTCTGTTTCTTCTTTCTGCACTTCTTTTGTTTCTTTCTGCACCTCTCTTGCTTCATTCTGCAGCCCTCTTGCCTCTTTCTCCACCCCTCAACCCTCTTTCTGCACCTCTGTTGCTTCTTTCTGCACTTCTCTTGCTTCTTTCTGCACCTCTCTTGATTCTTTCTGCACCCCTTTTGCCTCTTTCTGTACCCACTTCCCTCTTTCTGCACCTATCTTGCCTCTTTCTGCAAGTCTGTTCCTTCTTTCTGCACCCCTCGTGCTTCTTTCTCTGCCCCTCTTCCCCTTTTCTGCATCTCTGTTGCTTCTTTCTGCACTTTTGTTTCTTTCTGCATTTTTGTTGCTTCTTTCTGCACTTCTCTTGCTTCTTTCTGCACCTCTCTTGATTCTTTATGCACCCCTTGTGCCTCTTTCTGTACCCACTTCCCTCTTTCTGCACCTATCTTGCCTCTTTCTGCACCTCTGTTCCTTCTTTCTGCACCCCTTGTGCTTCTTTCTCTGCCCCTCTTCCCCTTTTCTGCATCTCTGTTGCTTCTTTCTGCACTTCTTTTGTTTCTTTCTGCATTTCTGTTGCTTCTTTCTGCACTTCTCTTGCCTCTTTCTGCATTTCCGTTCCTTCTTTCTGTACTTCTTTTGCCTCTTTGTGCACCTCTGCTGCTTCTTTCAGCACTTCTCTTGCCTTTTTCTATACCCCTCATGCCTCTTTCTGCACCTCTGTTGCTTGTCTGTGCTTTTTTTCTTCTTTCTGCACCTCTTACTTCTTTCTGTACCCCTCTTGCCTCTCTCTGCACCCCTCTTCCCTCTTTCTGTACCTCTCTTGCCTCTTTCTGCACCCTGTTCCCTTTTTCTGCACCTCTTTTGCCTCTTTCTGTACCTCTCTTGCTTCTTTCTGCACTTCTCTTGCTTCTTTCTGCACCTCTCTTGCTTCTTTCTGCACCCCTCTTGCCTCTTTCTGCACCCTTATTCCGTCTTTCTGCACCTCTCTTGCCTCTTTCTGCACCTCTCTTGCCTCTTTCTGCACTTCTCTTCCTTCTTTCTGCACCTTTCTTGCTTCTTTCTGCACCCCTCTTGCCTCTTTCTGCACCCTTCTTCCATCTTTCTGCACCTCTCTTGCCTCTATGGGTACCTCTCTTGCCTCTTTCTATACTTCTCTTGCCTCTTTCTGTACCTCTCTTGGTTCTTTCTGCACTTCTTTGGTTTCTTTCTGCACCTCTCTTGCTTCTTTTGCACCCCTCGTGCCACTTTCTGCACTCTTCTTCCCTCTTTCTGCACCTCACTTGCCTTTTTCTGCACCCCTGTTCCCTCTTTCTGTACCTCTCCTGCCTCTTTCTGCACCTCTGTTACTTCTTTCTGCATGGCTCTTGCCTCTTTCTGCACCCCTCTTGCTTCTTTCTGCACCTCTGTTGCTTCTTTATGCATTTCTCTTGCCTCTTTCTGCACCTCACTTGCGTCTTTCTGCACCCCCTTGCCTCTTTCTGCACCCTTCTTCCCTCTTTCTGCACCTCTCTTGCCTCTTTCTGCACCCCTCTTTCCTCTTTCTGCACCCCTCTTGCCTCTTTCTGCACCTCTGTTCCTTCTTCCTGCACTTCATTTGTTTCTTTCTGCACCTCTCTTGCTTCATTCTACACCCCTCTTGCCACTTTCTCCACCCCTGTTCCCCCTTTTTGCATCTCTGTTGTTTCTCCTGCACTTCCATTGCCTCTTTCTCCACCCCTCATCCCTCTTTCTGCACCTCTGTTCCTTCTTTCTGCACTTCTTTTGTTTCTTTCTACACCTCTCTTGCTACTTTCTGCACCCCTCTTGCCTCTTTTTCCACCCCTCTTCCCCCTTCCTGCACCTCTGTTCCTTCTTTCTGCACTTCTCTTGCCTCTTTCTGCTTCTCTTAACCCTAACATTCTGAGCAGTCGATGAATAGTGAACCTTCAAGAGAAAAGTGAGGTTAGAGATATCTTGGGAGAAGAATTAGTGATTAAGCTACTATGTATGAGTCTGTGGAAAGGTACAGTCGAAGTAGGCCTATTTTGCACCTCTGTTGAATCTTTCTGCACTTCTCTTGCTTCTTTCTGTACCTTTTTTCCTCTTTCTGGACTTCTGTTGCCTCTTTCTGCACTTCTCTTGCTTCTTTCTGCACCTTTCTACCTCTTTCTGGACTTCTGTTGCCTCTTTCTGCATTTTACTTGCTTCTTTCTGTGCCTTTCTTCCTCTTTCTGCACCTCTCTTGCCTCTTTCTGCACCTCTCTTGCCTCTTTACGCACCCCTCTTCCATCTTTCTGCACCCCTCTTGCCTCTTTCTGCACCTCTGTTCCTTCTTTCTGCACTTCTTTTGTTTCTTTCTACACCTCTCTTGCTTCATTCTGCACCCCTCTTGCTACTTTCTCCATCCCTGTTCCCCCTTTTTGCATCTCTGTTGCTTCTCCTGCACTTCCCTTGCCTCTTTCTCCACCCCTCATCCTTCTTTCTGCACCTCTGTTGCTTCTTTCTGCACTTCGCTTGCTTCTTTCTGTACCTCTTTTGCTTCTTTCTGCACCCCTCTTGCCTCTTTCTGTACCCTTCTTCTGTCTTTCTGCACCTCTCTTGCCTCTTTGTGCACCTCTCTTGCCTCTTTTTGCACTTCTCTTGCCTCTTTCTGCACCTTCTTGCCTTTTTCTGCCGCTCTGTTGGTTCTTTCTGCACTTCTTTTGTTTCTTTCTGCACCTCTCTTGCTTCTTTCTGCACCCCTCTTGCCACATTCTCCACCCCTGTTCCCCCTTTTTGCATCTCTGTTGCTTCTCCTGCACTTCCCTTGCCTCTTTCTCCACCCCTCATCCTTCTTTATGCACCTCTGTTGCTTCTTTCTGCACTTCTCTTGCTTCTTTCTGTACCTCTTTTGCTTCTCTCTGCACCCCTCTTGCCTCTTTCTGCACCCTTCTTCCATCTTTCTGCACCTCTCTTGCCTCTTTGTGCACCTCTCTTGCCTCTTTCTGCACTTCTCTTGCCTCTTTCTGCACCTTCTTGCCTTTTTCTGCAGCTCTGCTGGTTCTTTCTGCACTTCTTTTATTTATTTCTGCACCTCTCTTGCTTCTTTCTGCACCCCTCATGCCTCTTTTTGCACTCTTCTTCCCTCTTTCTGCACCTCATTTGCCTCTTTCTGTACCCCTGTTCCCTCTTTCTGTACCTCTCCTACCTGTTTCTGCCCTCTCTTGCCTCTTTCTGCATTTCTCCTGCCTCTTTCTGCACCTCTGTTGCTTCTTTCCACACAGCTCTTGCCTCTTCCTGCCCCCTCTTGTTTCTTTCTGCACCTCTGTTGCTTCTTTCTGCACTTCTCTTGCCTCTTTCCGCACCTCACTTGCGTCTTTCTGCACCCTCCTTGCCTCTTTCTGTACCCTTCCTCCCTCTTTCTGCACCTCTCTTGCCTCTTTCCGCACCCCACTTCCCTCTTTCTGCACCCCTCTTGCCTCTTTCTGCACCTCTGTTTCTTCCTTCTGCACTTCTTTTGTTTCTTTCTGCACCTCTCTTGCTTCATTCAGCACCCCTCTTGCCACTTTCTCCACCCCTGTTCCCCCTTTTTGCATCTCTGTTGCTTCTCCTGCACTTCCCTTGCCTCTTTCTCTACCCCTCATCCCTCTTTCTGCACCTCTGTTGCTTCTTTCTACACTTCTCTTGCTTCTTTCTGCACCTCTCTTGATTCTTTCTGCACACCTCGTCCCTCTTTCTGCACCTCTGTTCCTTCTTTCTGCACTTCTTTTATTTCTTTCTACACCTCTCTTGCTTCTTTCTGCCCTTCTCTTGCCTCTTCCTGCATTTCTGTTCCTTCTTTCTGCACTTCTCTTGCCTCTTTGTGCACCTCTGTTGCTTCTTTCAGCACTTCTCTTACCTTTTCCTGCACCCCTCATGCCTCTTTCTGCACCTCTGTTGCTTGTCTGCACTTTTTTCTTCTTTCTGCACCTTTTACTTCTTTCTGCACTCCTCTTGCCTCTTTCTGCACCCCCTTCCCTCTTTCTGCACCTCTCTTGCCTCTTTCTGCACCCCTGTTCCCTTTTTCTGCACCTCGTTTGCCTCTTTCTGTACCTCTCTTGCTTCTTTCTGCACTTTTCTTACTTCTTTCTGCACCTCTCTTGCTTCTTTCTGCACCCCTCTTGCCTCTTTCTGCACCTCTGTTGCCTCTTTGGGCACCTCTCTTGCCTCTTTCTGTACTTCTCTTGCCTCTTTCTGTACGCTCTTGCCTCTTTATGTACATTTGTTGGTTCTTTCTGCACTTCTTTTGTTTCTTTCTGCACCCCTCTTGCCTCTTTCTGCACCCCTCTTCCCTCTTTCTGCACCCCTCTTGCCTCTTTCTGCACCCCTGTTCCCTCTTTGTGCACCTCTCTTGCCTCTTTGTGCACTTCTCCTGCTTCTTTCTGCACCTCCCTTGCTGCTTTCTGCACCCCTCTTGCCTCTTTCTGCACCCTTCTTCCGTCTTTCTGCACCTCTCTTGCCTCTTTGTGCACCTCTCTTGCCTCTTTCTGTACTTCTCTTGCCTCTTTCTGCACCTTCTTGCCTCTTTCTACAGCTCTGTTGGTTCTTTCTGCACTTCTTTTGTTCTCTTTCTGCACCTCTCTCGCTTCTTTCTGCACCCCTCATGCCTCTTTATGCACCCTTCTTCCCTCTTTCTGCACCTCACTTGCCTCTTTCTGCATCCTTCTTCCCTCTTTCTGTACCTCACTTGCCTCTATCTGCACCCCTATTCCCTCTTTCTGCACTTCTCCTGCCTCTTTCTGCACCTCTGTTGATTCTTTCAGCACAGCTCTTGCCTCTTTCTGCATCCCTCTTGCTTCTTTCTGCACCTCTGTTGCTTCTTTATGCACATCTCTTGCCTCATTCTGCACCTCACTTGTGTCTTTCTGCACCCTTCTTGCCTCTTTCTGCACCCTTCTTCCCTCTTTCTGCACCTCTCTTGCCTCTTTCCTCACCCCTCTTCCCTCTTTCTGCACCCCTCTTGCCTCTTTCTGCACCACTGTTTCTTCTTTCTGCACTTCTTTTGTTTCTTTCTGCACCTCTCTTGCTTCATTCTGCACCCCTCTTGCCTCTTTCTCCACCCCTCATCTCTCTTTCTGCACCTCTGTTGCTTCTTTCTGCACTTCTCTTGCTTCTTTCTGCACCTCTCTTGATTCTTGCTGCACCCCTTGTGCCTCTTTCTGTACCCACTTCCCTCCTTCTGCACCTATCTTGCCTCTCTCTGCACCTCTGTTCCTTCTTTCTGTACTTCTTTTGTTTCTTTCTGCCCCTCTCTTGCTTCTTTCTGCACCCCTCGTGCTTCTTTCTCTGCCCCTCTTCCCCTTTTCTGCATCTCTGTTGCTTCTTTCTGCACTTCTTTTGTTTCTTTCTGCATTTCTGTTGCGTCTTTCTGCAATTCTCTTGCCTCTTTATGCATTTCTGTTCCTTCTTTCTGCACTTCTCTTGTCTCTTTGTGCAACTCTGCTGCTTCTTTCAGCACTTCTCTTGCCTTTTTCTACACCCCTCATGCCACTTTCTGCACCTCTGTTGCTTGTCTGTGCTTTTTTCTTCTTTCTGCACCTCTTACTTCTTTCTGAACACCCTCTTGCCTCTTTCTGCACCCCTTTCCCTCTTTCTGCACCTCTGTTGCTTCTTTCAGCACGGCTCTTGCCTCTTTCTGCATCCCTCTTGCTTCTTTCTGCACCTCTGTTGCTTCTTTATGCAGATCTCTTGCCTCTTTCTGCACCTCACTTGTGTCTTTCTGCACCCTTCTTGCCTCTTTCTGCACCCTTCTTCCCTCTTTCTGCACCTCTCTTGCCTCTTTCCGCACCCCTCTTCCCTCTTTCTGCACCCCTCTTGCCTCTTTCTGCACCTCTGTTGATTCTTTCTGCACTTCTTTTGTTTCTTTCTGCAACTCTCTTGCTTCATTCTGCACCCCTCTTGCCTCTTTCTGCACCTCTGTTTCTTCTTTCTGTACTTCTTTTGTTTCTTTCTGCCCCTCTCTTGCTTCTTTCTGCACCCCTTGTGCTTCTTTCTCTGCCCTTCTTCCCCTTTTCTGCATCTCTGTTGCTTCTTTCTGCACTTCTTTTGTTTCTTTCTGCATTTCTGTTGCTACTTTCTGCAATTCTCTTGCCTCTTTTTGCATTTCTGTTCCTTCTTTCTGTACTTCTCTTGCCTCTTTGTGCACCTCTGTTGCTTCTTTCAGCACTTCTCTTGCCTTTTTCTACACCCCTCATGCCTCTTTCTGCACCTCTGTTGCTTGTCTGTGCTTTTTTCTTCTTTCTGCACCTCTTACTTCTTTCTGTACCCCTCTTGCCTCTTTATGCACCCCTCTTCCCTCTTTCTGCACCTCTCTTGCCTCTTTCTGCACCCTGTTCCCTTTTTCTGCACCTCTTTTGCCTCTTTCTGTACCTCTCTTGCTTCTTTCTGCACTTCTCTTGCTTCTTTCTGCTCCTCTCTTGCTTCTTTCTGCACCCCTCTTGCCTCTTTCTGCACCCTTATCCCGTCTTTCTGCACCTCTCTTGCCTCTTTCTGCACCTCTCTTGCCTCTTTCTGTACTTCTCTTGCTTCTTTCTGCACCTTTCTTGCTTCTTTCTGCACCCCTCTTGCCTCTTTCTGCACACTTCTTCCATCTTTTCTGCACCTCTCTTGCCTCTTTGGGCAACTCTCTTGCCTCTTTCTGTACTTCTCTTGCCTCTTTCTGTACCTTCTTACCTCTTTCTGTACCTCTGTTGGTTCTTTCTGCACTTCTTTGGTTTCTTTCTGCAGCTCTCTTGCTTCTTTCTGCACCCCTCGTGCCTCTTTCTGCACTCTTCTTCCCTCTTTCTGCACCTCACTTGCCTTTTTCTGCACCCCTGTTCCCTCTTTCTGTACCTCTTCTGCCTGTTTCTGCACCTCTCTTGCCTCTTTCTCCACTTCTCCTGCCTCTTTCTGCACCCCTCTTGCTTCTTTCTGCACCTCTGTTGCTTCTTTATGCATTTCTCTTGCCTCTTTCTGCACCTCATTTGTGTCTTTCTGTACCCCCTTGCCTCTTTCTGCACCCTTCTTCCCTCTTTCTGCACCTCTCTTGCCTCTTTCTGCACCCCTCTTCCCTCTTTCTGCACCCCTCTTGCCTCTTTCTGCACTTCTGTTCCTTCTTCCTGCACCTCTCTTGCCTCTTTGTGCACCTCTCTTACCTCTTTCTGTACTACTCTTGCCTCTTTCTGCACCTTCTTGCCTCTTTCTGCAGCTCTGTTGGTTCTTTCTGCACTTCTTTTGTTCTCTTTCTGCACCTCTCTCGCTTCTTTCTGCACCCCTCATGCTTCTTTCTGCACCCTTCTTCCCTCTTTCTGCACCTCACTTGCCTCTTTCTGCACCCTTCTTCCCTCTTTCTGTACCTCACTTACCTCTATCTGCACCCCTATTCCCTCTTTCTGCTCTTTTCCGGCCTCTTTCTGCACCTCTGTTGCTTCTTTCAGCACGGCTCTTGCCTCTTTCTGCATCCCTGTTGCTTGTTTCTGCACCTCTGTTGCTTCTTTCTGCACATCTCTTGCCTCTTTCTGCACCTCACTTGTGACTTTCTGTACCCTTCTTGCCTCTTTCTGCACCCTTCTTCTCTCTTTCTGCACCTCTCTTGCTTCATTCTGCACCCCTCTTGCCTCTTTCTGAACCCCTCTTGCCTCTTTCTGCACCTCTGTTTCTTCTTTCTGCACTTCTTTTGTTTCTTTCTGCACCTCTCTAGATTCTTTCTGCACCCCTTGTGCCTCTTTCTGTACCCACTTCCCTCCTTCTGCACCTATCTTGCCTCTTTCTGCACCTCTGTTCCTTCTGTCTGGACTTCTTTTGTTTCTTTCTGCACCTCTCTTGCTTCTTTCTGCACCCCTCGTGCTTCTTTCTCTGCCCCTCTTCCCCTTTTCTGCATCTCTGTTGCTTCTTTCTACACTCCTTTTGTTTCTTTCTGCATTTCTGTTGCTTCTTTCTGCAATTCTCTTGCCTCTTTCTGCATTTCTGTTCCTTCTTTCTGCACTTCTCTTGCTTCTTTCTGCACCTCTCTTGCTTCTTTCTGCACCCCTCTTGCCTCTTTCTGCACCCTTATTCCATCTTTGTGCACCTCTCTTGCCTCTTTGTGCACCTCTCTTGCCTCTTTCTGCACTTCTCTTGCTTCTTTCTGCACCTTTCTTGCTTCTTTCTGTACCCCTCTTGCCTCTTTCTGCACCCTTCTTCCATCTTTCTGCACCTCTCTTGCCTCTTTGGGCACCTCTCTTGCCTCTTTCTGTACTTCTCTTGCCTCTTTCTGCACCTTCTTGCCTCTTTCTGTACCTCTGTTGGTTCTTTCTGCACTTCTTTGGTTTCTTTCTGCACCTCTCTTGCTTCTTTTGCACCCCTTGTGCCCTTTCTGCACTCTTCTTCCCTCTTTCTGCACCTCACTTGCCTTTTTCTGCACCCCTGTTCCCTCTTTCTGTACCTCTCCTGCCTGTTTCTGCACCTCTCTTGCCTCTTTCTCCACTTCTCCTGCCTCTTTCTGCACCTCTGTTGCTTCTTTCTGCACGGCTCCTGCCTTTTTCTGCACCCCTCTTGCTTCTTTCTGTACCTCTGTTGCTTCTTTATGCATTTCTCTTGCGTCTTTCTACACCTCATTTGCGTCTTTCTGCACCCCCTTGCCTCTTTCTGCACCCTTCTTCCCTCTTTCTGCACCTCTCTTGCCTCTTTCTGCACCCCTCTTCCCTCTTTCTGCACCTCTCTTGCCTCTTTCTGCACCTCTGTTCCTTCTTCCTGCACTTCGTTTGTTTCTTTCTGCACCTCTCTTGCTTCATTCTGCACCCCTCTTGCCACTTTCTCCATCCCTATTCCCCTTTTTGCATCTCTGTTGTTTCTCCTGCACTTCCCTTGCCTCTTTCTCCACCGCTCATCCCTCTTTCTGCACCTCTGTTGCTTCTTTCTGCACTACTCTTGCTTCTTTCTGCACCTCTCTTGATTCTTTCTGCCCCCCTCATGTCTCTTTCTGCACCCCTCTTTCCTCTTTCTGTACCCCTCTAGCCTCTTTCTGCACCTCTGTTCCTTCTTTCTGCACTTCTTTTGTTTCTTTCTACACCTCTCTTGCTTCGTTCTGCACCCCTCTTGCCTCTTTTTCCACCCCTCTTCCCCCTTTCTGCACCTCTGTTCCTTCTTTCTGCACTTCTTTTGTTTCTTTCTACTCCTCTCTTGCCTCTTTCTGCACCCATCTTGCCTCTTTCTGCACCTCTGTTGCTTCTTTCTGCACTTCTTTTGTTTCTTTCTGCACCTCTCCTGCTTCTTTCTGCACCCCTCATGCCTCTTTCTGCACCCCTTGTGCTTCTTTCTCTGCCTTCTTCCCCTTTTCTGCATCCCTGTATCTTCTTTCTGCGCTTCTTTTGTTTCTTTCTGCACTTCTGTTGCTTCTTTCTGCACTTCTCTTGCCTCTTTCTGCCTCTCTTAACCCTAACATTCTGAGCAGTCGATGAATAGTGAACCTTCAAGAGAAAAGTGAGGTTAGAGACATCTTGGGAGAAGAAGTAGTGATTAAGCTACTATGTATGAGATGTGGGAAAGGTACAGTCGAAGTAGGCCTCTTTTTGCACCTCTGTTGAATCTTTATGCACTTCTCTTGCTTCTTTCTGCACCTTATTTCCTCTTTCTGGACTTTGGTTGCCTCTTTCTGCACTTCTCTTGCTTCTTTCTGCACCTTTCTTACTCGTTCTGGACTTCTGTTGCCTCTTTCTGCATTTGACTTGCTTCTTTCTACGCCTTTCTTCCTCTTTCTGCACCTCTCTTGCATCTTTCTGCACTTCTCTTTCTTCTTTCTGCACCTTTTTTCCTCTTTCTGTACATGTCCTACTATTGTAGGCATAGTTAGAAATTAGCATTTAAAAAACCTTAGGAATTCACTGAAAAAAACACAGGCTTCAGGGATGTTATAGTTAGAATTAGCATTTAAAAAAACCTTAGAAATTCTCTGAAAAAAATACAGGTTTTAGGGACGTTATAGTTAGTAGTAGCATTTAAAAAACTTGGAAATTCACTGAAAAAAACCATAGGTTTCAGGGACGTTATAGTTAGGAATTAGCATTTAAAAAACCTTAGATGTTCACTGAAAAAACCACAGGTTTCAGGGACGTTATAGTTAGGCTGACATTTCACTCGTACAAAACCAGAGAAATTCAGCCGTTATAGTTAGCTGAGCTAACTATAACTCACGCCCCCGCAATGCACTGCTGATGACACCACATATTACATCACTCATGATATGGTCAGTGACATCACTGGTGACATCTCAAATGACATCACTGATGACATCATCCACATAATCTCTGATGCACCTCCTCATACCCTAATATAAGCTTTCATACACCCACTCTAAATACATAACACCATAGACACACCAATACCAGTTAGTACATACCCACTCACTGATTCATAGGTCTACACACATCCACTCACTCACCCATACATGCACTCATTCATGCAGTCACTCATCAATACAGCCACTAATATATGCACTCACACCCATACAGACACTCACATACCGCCACTCACCCATAGAGTTACTCACACACCTAGTCAGTCACCCAAAGAATCAATCACACTGCCATTTACTCACCTATACAGTTATACACGCACCACCTCACTTAGTCATACAGATACTAACACATACTTACTCTCACATCTCTTATACAATAACTGACACAACCACAAACTCATCCATACAGCCACTCTCACAATCACTCACTCTCACATATAGTCGCTTAAATACTACAACACTCACATATACTGCCTTTCACATATGTAGTTACTCACACATATACCACTGAGACATCCATTCACGCACCAACACAGCCATACGCACACTCACTCACCCATACAACCCCTTGCAGATGCACTCATGAATCCATACACCCAGTGAATCATCCCAGCCACCCACCCGCACAGACACTCAGGCACCCATACAGGTACTTAGACAACCAATCATTAACCCATATAGACACCCATGTAGCTACTCACCAACCCATGCAGCCTCTTACACACCAACTGACAGACTGATACAGACATTCACACAGATTAGCCATTCGCCCATGCATTCACTAAGACGTTTAATCACTCACTTATACAGTCAGTCACGTACCCACTAAATCATCCATTCAGTCCTACACCCACTCATTCTTCAATACACGTTGGTGTGTATATACATATATATATAACATTCTTAAACTTTTTAGAAACACTCAGTCACTGGACGATGTCATCAGTGATGTCATTTGAGATGTCACCAGTGATGTCATGAGTGATGTCACTGACCATGTCATGAGTGATGTAATATGTGACGTCATCCGCAGTGCATTGCGGGGGCGCGAGTTATAGTTAGCTCAGCTAACTATAACGGCTGAATTTCTCTGGTTTTGTACAAGTGAAATGTCAGCCTAACTATAACGTCCCTGCAAAATGTTTTTTTTTCAGTGAATATCTAAGGTTTTTTAAATGCTAATTCCTACCTATAACGACTCTGAAACCTATGGTTTTTTCAGTGAATATAGATATATATAGAACTATATAGATATATATATCTATATTCTCCACACACTTCCCAAGGAAATAATAGGTCGCACTCCGGTTTGTGTTTTCCTGAAAAAAGCTCGCCGAGCTTTTATTTTCATAAGTAGCAGATTACTTCATATGGTTTTTTGCCATATGAAGTAATCTGCTACTTGTGAAAATAAAAGCTCGGCGAGCTTTTTTTCAGGAAAACACAAACCGGAGTGCGACCTATTATTTCCCTTGGGAAGTGTGTGGAGAATTAATGGCGACCGGGCTCGGCCGCGAGGTAACGCACAGCTAATTAGAGCGCCATGCCAGCGAAAGGAGCCAAAGGAGAAGGATATATATCTATATATATAGGAATATAGAGATAGATCTATCTATATATCTATATATATATATATAGACATACAAATATACGCAAACACACATACAGACACAAGCATATATATATTTATATATGAAGATATATATATGATTTGATTTGATTTGATTATTTGTAAAGCGAAAATGAATGCCTGGAGGCATCTTGGTGCTGCTCAGAATGGGTAAAAGATGGGTGGGAAAATGGGGGCATTAATCATGCTTGAAAAGACAGGTTTTTAAAGCTTTCCTGAACTTATATAAGGAAGGGGCCATTTTTAACTCCAAAGGCAAGATGTTCTCATTTTGGGCCATACAGCTGACGAGGCTCCTGTCTACCCAGGTCGCTAATCTGTGGGTGGGCACTTCTAAATCTCTTGCTGAACTAGAGCCAAAGATACCACCCGATTTCCTTAAGATAAGAGGGGCCAAGGACATGGAGTGCTTTCTAGGCTGTAAACAAGCCCATAAAGGCTATATGCTTTCTTAAAGGCAGCCAATGCAGTTTACTAATGGCTTGGGAGGCCGAGCCATGTCTGGAGACCTTCATCAGCGTGCGAGCTGCAGTTTTATGAAACTTGAAGTTTGTTCAAGGATGTTTTTTGGCAGGTTTTGATATAGCCCGTTGCAGTAGTCTATTCTAGATAGAACTAGTGCAATAATCACAGTCTTTAGCATGTCAAAGGGTAAGAACTGAGCAATTTTCTTCACAGAGCGCAAGGATAAAAAAAGAAGCCGAAATGATTTTTTCACTTGCGCTTTGTATGACAGCTGGTTGTCAATTATGACATCAAGATTTGTTACCTTCTGGACTGGTAACGAAAGGGTGCCCAGTTCCTCCGGCCACCCATTGGTGGACCAAAAGGTTGGATTGTTGCAGAACAGACTAACTTCAGTCTTTGATGAATTCAGTTTTAAGCAATTTTGATCAATCCAGAGGCCCACTGCACTCATGCAGCTACAAAAAATCTTACCCATATTTGGACACTTGTCAGTTAGAGAGACCACTATTTGGGTGTCATCAGCATAAGAGACTAATAATAACACAAAAGATTCAATTAATGCTGCCATGGGGGTCACGTATAGATTGTACAGCGTTTGGCTCAGAGATGAGCCCTGTGGAACCCCAGAAGGCAGCATAAAAGGTTTATATGTGAGACCCTTAAAGGAGACTGATTGGATACGCTGAGGCAGGAATGATCTCAAAAGATTAAAGGCTACACCCTGAATCCCCAGGCTCTGCAACCGATTGATCAGGAGGTCATGGTTGACTGTATTGAATGCCGCAGGTAGCTCTAACAAGATAAGACCGGCATTACCCACTTTATCCACTGCGGCCCTGACCTCTTCGGTTGCAACCATAAGAGCATGCTTCATACTGAAACCATTACGCAAGCCACATTGTCTGTCATCTAGGAGGCCGCTGCCTTCCAGGAAAGCTGCAAGCTGAGAGTTCATTACCTTCTCAACCAATTTTGCTGGAAAGGGGATTCTGGAGATGGGCCGATAGTTGTTTAGATCCTGCTCATCCAAATTCGGTTTCTTCAGCAGTGGGAGCACCGAGGTGGCCTTCCATTGCTTTGGAAACACACCTGAGCTGAACATGGTGTTAAAAGTATTTGTCAGCTGAGGGGCAACTGCATCTGGAACTAGTTGAAAGATGCTGGACAGGCAAGGATCCGTTGGTAAACCTGACTTTGAGTTGGGGATCACCTGCGTAACTTGATCCACCATTACCGAGACGAACTCCAAGATGTTGACTTGATAGAGGACCCTACGCTAGTTTCATTACTATTCTGGCCTGAAAAACCACTAGCAGGAAATTTATTAAAAATGGCTTTAATTTTCTGCTGAAGAGTAGCAGAAGACACACAATTGATGGACGGAATGCAGAACAAATCAAAACATTCACCCCCAGTCAAGAGATCTGGGTTAAATCCATCATTCTTTTGTTCAGCATGCCACCCCAGTTTAGACCTGGCCATATGCAAATCAGTCTTGACCCTGTGCCTCATGGGAACAGTCCAGCCCGAACTGCCAAGCCAGGTCCTCCCTGGACCGGAAACAAGCATCCTAGGACCGGTTTCGGGGTTTTACCCCTCTTCAGCCAGGATAGCTTGATTCCAGTGGCACAGTGAGCTCGGGACCCACGTCTGGGCATACCCGGCGCACTTAGGGCGAGCAAGCAAAAGACACACAATTGATGGACGGAATGCAGAACAAATCAAAACATTCACCCCCAGTCAAGAGATCTGGGTTAAATCCATCATTCTTTTGCTCACCATGCCACCCCAGTTTAGACCTGGCCATATGTAAATCAGTCTTGACCCTGTGCCTCATGGGAACAGTCCAGCCCAAACTGCCAAGCCAGGTCCTCCTGGACCGGAAACAAGCATCCTAGGACCGGTTTCAGGGTTTCACCCTCTTCAGCCAGGATAGCTTGATTCCAGTGGCACAGTGAGCCCGGGACCCACGTCTGGGCATACCTGGCGCACTTAGGGCGAGCAAGCAAAAGACACACAATTGATGGACGGAATGCAGAACAAATCAAAACATTCACCCCCAGTCAAGAGATCTGGGTTAAATCCATCATTCTTTTGCTCACCATGCCACCCCAGTTTAGACCTGGCCATATGCAAATCAGTCTTGACCCTGTGCCTCATGGGAACAGTCCAGCCCGAACTGCCAAGCCAGGTCCTCCCTGGACCGGAAACAAGCATCCTAGGACCGGTTTCAGGGTTTCACCCCTCTTCAGCCAGGATAGCTTGATTCCAGTGGCACAGTGATCCCTGGACCCACGTCTGGGCATACCCGGCGCACTTAGGGCGAGAAAGCAAAAGACACACAATTGATGGACGGAATGCAGAACAAATCAAAACATTCACCCCCAGTCAAGAGATCTGGGTTAAATCCATCATTCTTTTGCTCACCATGCCACCCCAGTTTAGACCTGGCCATATGCAAATCAGTCTTGACCCTGTGCCTCATGGGAACAGTACAGCCCGAACTGCCAAGCCAGGTCCTCCCTGGACCGGAAACAAGCATCCTAGGACCGGTTTCGGGGTTTCACCCCTCTTCAGCCAGGATAGCTTGATTCCAGTGGCACAGTGAGCCCGGGACCCACGTCTGGGCATACCCGGCGCACTTAGGGCGAGAAAGCAAAAGACACACAATTGATGGACGGAATGCAGAACAAATCAAAACATTCACCCCCAGTCAAGAGATCTGGGTTAAATCCATCATTTTTTTGCTCACCATGCCACCCCAGTTTAGACCTGGCCATATGCAAATCAGTCTTGACCCTGTGCCTCATGGGAACAGTCCAGCCCAAACTGCCAAGCCAGGTCCTCCCTGGACCGGAAACAAGCATCCTAGGACCGGTTTCGGGGTCTCACCCCTCTTCAGCCAGGATAGCTTGATTCCAGTGGCACAGTGAGCCCGGGACCCACGTCTGGGCATACCCGGCGCACTTAGGGCGAGAAAGCAAAAGACACGCAATTGATGGACGGAATGCAGAACAAATCAAAACATTCACCCCCAGTCAAGAGATCTGGGTTAAATCCATCATTCTTTTGCTCACCATGCCACCTGGCTTGGCAGTTCGGGCTGGACTGTTCCCATGAGGCACAGGGTCAAGACTGATTTGCATATGGCTGGGTTCAAACTGGAATGGCATGGTGAGCAAAAAAAACGATGGATTTAGGCCCAGATCTCTGTACTGGGGTGAATGTATGACATTGTTCTGCATTCTGTCCATCAACTGTTGTTTTTGAAGAGTAGTGGTCTTCAGCATAATCCACCCCCCCATGTTAGATATGGCTAACACCTGCTAATTGCAGGTGTTAAATAAATGGCGATGACCCCGGTTAGCGCGACTTTTCACGTCGCTAACTGGGGCCATGGCCACCTTGCTAATAGGCGATAGGCCTGTTAGCGGGTGTTTCCCAGGTTTGTTCGTTGGGTACGCCCACTTTGCATGTCATTAGCGATAAATATCGCTGACATGCAAAGCGGTAAAAACATGGGCGCTAATGCCCAAAAACTGTCGCTAACTGCTGTTAGAGACAGTTTGCTGATAGGGCGATAAGAATATCGCCGCTTTAGCGGCAAAAAGTGCCGCTAAAGCGGCGATAGTGCCCCTGCTAATATGCCCCTATCATCTATAATTTTACAATAGTCACAGCCACTGTATACAATAGTCAGAGCTGATCACAATGGTTCGCTTTACATAGTTGTCGACGACGTTTCGACCCTTCATAGGTGATAGGGTCTCTTCAGGACCTATGGATGTAGGGACATCTAGGACATCTAAGATTCAAAGAGAGACAATGTCACCAAAGATGTTGGGAGTGACTACAGTATTTGTAAGGAATGAAAAAGGCCATAAGGTACCTGAAAAAAGGGGTTGCGCAGCCACGTGAGAAGTGTGAGACACCGGTCAAGTGAAAAAAGAAAATAAAGAGAAAATAAAGAAATACTCACACGGGACCCAGCCGGGTACTACACGAGTGAGAGAAGAAAAAAGGTAAAGTTAGTAAAGGACAACTATGTAAAGCGAACCATTGTGATCAGCTCTGACTATTGTATACAGTGGCTGTGACTATTGTAAAATTATAGATGGTCGTCTTTTAAAATGATGGAAACCAAGTTATATATGTCACAAACTCACTAGTCTTTGGTTTTTGGTTCCATTCACACTGGGGACACCAAGCACTACTGGAATTTTTTGCTTTTTGTATATATTTATGTAGGAGAGTAGGATCTGCTTCACATAAGTACCCCCACTTTTTGCTGATGCTTCACTGTTTTTCGACTTTAGTCTGGCTGGGGCCCTGCTAATCAGAACCCCAGCCTAGCTGCTTCCTCTCTAAAATGGTTTCCATGTGCCTTAGGCACATCTCTAATTGGAATCTGGAGTGCCCTTGTAAGTCCCTAGTATATGGTATCCTATGTACCCAGGGCATAGGTACCTCAGAGGCCTACCAGGGGCTGCAGCATGTATTGTGCCACCCCTGGAAGGCCAGCCAAAAGGACACCACAGGTCTGCTACTGCAGCCTGGGTAAGGTGGTGCATGCACCCTTTACTGTGATATAGGTTACCTATATCACTACATACATACACACATATAAACCTATAAGTCACTCCTATGGCAGGCCTTATCAATCCTGAAGGCAGAGTGCGTGGTTCCTATGTGAGAGGGTGCCCCTGCATGAGCAGGGCCCCTCTGCAGCGTTCGGAGACCCTTCTCTGATGCTGTTTGTAGTGCAGCCTGACCATATACTCTTAAGCGCATTATAACCTCGCGTTAAATGCTAACTTTGGGATGGCTGCACGGAAACATGTCGTGTTTGGTGTCAAACATCTTGGAATACTACCCCCGGCCAGTTCTGGCGGCGGGGGTAGCATTCCACCCTTCTAGAGGGAGAGACATGTACACACCGGCCTGCCCGGTAACTTCTTTCCAAGCCCTGGCATCACAAAATGGATGCCGCTGCCACAGACACGAGTCTGGCCTCCTGCTGCTGACCGAAACTCCGGCAGGGGAGGCCTGGACAATAGGTTTCCTGTCCCAGGGAGGTGTAACCACCTCCCCAGACAGGATAGTGTGTATTGGGGCTGGGCGGGAGCACTCTCTGGTGCTTTGAAGTCCTGCACTGGGGGCACATTTGGTGTCCCTGTGCATACCCCAGTTCAAACCGGCTCAGGGGCTTCCAGCCCCTGCTCTGGCACGAAACTGGACAAAGGGAAAGGGGTGTAACCACCCCTCTGCCCTGACCCTCCCCTAGGTGGGTCCCCAGAATATGTCCAACCCCCTAACTTGGTATAAGTATGGGACCCCAGTCCTTAGGACTTTAGATTTACCTGGACGAAACTCTGACACAGAATCCTGGACCTTCGACGCTCTACTTTAAGATTAGAGGACTGAAGAATCTCCCTTGGGGTCAAGGAGTGACTCCCCTGCTTGGCAGGCACCAAAGAAGCAATTGTCCGGTCTGCATCGCTGAAGCTCCCGCCGGACGCCGAAGTCTTTGCATCACCAGAGGTGGATTTCCAGACTTCCTCGAGGCTGCCCTGAGTCACCAGCAAAGCTGAGGCCCGTAGCTGTCGTGGGTAACGTGGAACCGTGACCCCTGGACACCGAGCACATGTGCAAGTGCATCCTCTTCCTGGACTTCCACAAAGTTGTGCTTTGGGCTCCGAGTAGCCCCCGCCTCCAGCACCGACTGCACCGAAGATCACTGGCCCCCACTCCTCGAGTGTCCCGTGAGCCAGCTCCAAGTGCATCCACTCGAGGCTCCTTCGCGGTCGCTAGTCCATTGGCTAGTGGGCCCTCCCGAAGGCAACTCTTATTCTAATTGGGCTTCCCTGGTTGCTCCAGGCTTTCCCTGACTTACCCTCGCTGGGTGAGTCCCTCAGACCTTGCTGGTCTGCATCAACGTCCTTCTTCCATTTCCAAGAGACTTGCTGTTGCCAAGGCTTGTTGGGTCCAATCTGGTCGCCGACACCCCTGCAATCGACAGACATCGTGGGACAGCTCGAATCCAGCTCCTGGTTGTCGTCGACGCCTCCTGGACCTCGTGGCTGAAGAGTCAAGACGACTGTCAACCTACCTGAAGCACCCAACATCGGTGGGCATCCGCTCATCGCCTTCCTGGTCAATGGCTAGTGACCCAGACTCTGTCCCCTCTGCTTTCAGGTTCTTCAGATCTCCGATCCACCTTTGGATCCACCCGAACACTTTCAACTTGGTCGCCAGCAGCACTTTGCAGCAGATCGCCATTGTAAACGACGACGAAACCCGACCCCGAAAGACACCTATGCACCCGGCTTCCCTGGGTGAGGTAACTCGAGTACTCCGGTGCTCCCGTGGGTATAGACTCTAGAACGACCCAGTTCTAAAGGGGTTTGCTCCAAGTCCTCCTCTAAGTGTCCCTTTTCTTTAAAATTCCAACCGCGACTTTCCCCATAGAAGTCAACGGCGATTCACGGCTGTGTTATCACACTGCACGCGTCCCCCGTGGGTCCCTTGTGTCACTACCTTGGGTGGTTCCTGGTGGTCCAAGCATTTCTACAGGCTCTAGGCCTAGTGTCTAGCTCAGTCGTGGTTCTTATACCACTTTATTGGTATATGGTTTGGTACGCCCCTAGGGCTCAAATGTGTATTTGTGCTATTACTGTTGATAAATAACTTATAACTTATGTACTTCGAGCTCTAGCCTCATAGAGAGACTAGAGGGGTGTGTTTAGCAATAAATACATATATTTTGAATATATACCTGGTGTGGTCCTCTTTCATTTGGTCACTCAAGAGATTATAGACTGGTAAAACAAGCTGCTTTACATTCCTTCAAGACTTAGCCTGAAGGCTGCTCTCCATAGCTACCACTAGGATAGCTTTCAATAAAGGTTGTCTTTAACCTATCTCCAATAAGGGGTTGTTTGGACTGGTGCAAGGTGCCCACTATAATTAGTGGACAGCATATACCAGGCCAACTTCTCACAATTTATATACTCTTTAAAAATATAAAAGATCTATTGGAAATACCAACGGAGGTGTTCTTGGTCTCCTTTCCTTCTGACATCTACGTAACCCGTAACCATTGCGATTGTGCATAGTATTATCAATATAGATAAGAACTTTCCCACAGGAACCACTGTTTCTGTCACAACCAATTTACCCTGGTTCCTAGTGAGTAGGGTGTCCCTTGTTTTTGTTTGCAACTTTTAGTTTGATAAGCGGCTGATTTTATTTGTTCAATGAAGAAAGCTGATTTTACCTCTAAAGGAGGAGCTTTTTGAAATGTCCAATACAGGATTTGTATTGCTCTCTCTCTTGGGTATCGTTGTAGTCTCTCCTCCAGATTCTCTCCTGTCTATGGTAGCCCTGTTTCGCTGTCATGAGGGCTTCATAAAAACCACGGCATGGTTGGCTGCATCTTCTGGTTGATTTTGTCGGGGGCTAATTTGTTAGCAGCTGTATTCAGCCAGCCTGTAAAATGTTCCACCGTTGAATCAGTATCAGTGGTGTCTTCTGGTTGAGAGTTCGGAGAGTAGCACTCAGCTCTGTGGCTTGAATCTTGTGCCATGCATGCGAGACAACTGGTTTTCTAATTTCATTTGTAACCTTGGGTTTATTGGGGAGCACTATTTCTTAGAGGACTTCTTTGTGGTCTGTCCAAGTAAGCAGAGCATAGTGGGACAGGGATAAAAGGGTTATTAGCAAAAACTGCATCCAGAGTATGCCATGCCAAGGGCTTAGGACCAGCTACACGTTGGACAAGACTGAAGCAGGTCATAGTATCTATGAGCAAGTCTATATCCAGATCTAATTTATTCTCGAGATGAAAATTGAAATCTTCTAGTATAGTTAAATCTGAATAAATAACAGAGGCTTCCAAGAATAATTCTGAGGACTGAATAAAGAGGTTTCTTGTTCCTGGCGAACGATAGATCACGAGTCCATTGGACGACTTTGATTTAGGCAATTCAAAATTGAACATAAGAGCTTCATGAACGTCTGAGGAGGCGGGAGTAAATGTCGCTGTAAAGAAGACACGGAAGATAACTGCTATTCTTCCTCCCTTTTTGTGAGTTCTATCTAGCCTAATGATGACACAACCCATAGGTACCGCTGCTCTCTGGGACAGAAGCCTGATTGTTCCAGGTCTCTGTTATAAAAACTATGTTGATTAAATGCGACTCAGTAAATTCAGCATATTTCCATATGGTGTTTAACCAGTGATCTGGCATTAATCAGAACGCATTTAAAATTAGACACATGGGCTCCCACTGTGTTTGACCCTCCCAGTGATCCTAGCATAAATGGCTGATCATTCCTCTGGGTTTCTAGGTCAATAAACTTAGTGTTGCAAACATGACAACCCAGTAGAATATTATCTGGGGTGGTGGGACTCAGGAGTAGGCAAACCTGATTCTTAACTACAGGTCTGAACGCAAGAAGAGCTACTCTAGTATACATCTTCCGGGAGGCTAACTGCGGGTCCGGACATCCAGGGGGACTGGCCCTGTGCCTGGTCTAGGTGTGGACGGGCGCAGATGGACTTGCCTTCGTCTTGCCATCGGCGTGGTCGCGCCAGCTTATGTAGCCTTCCTGAACCTTCTGAAAAACAATTAGAATGCTCACCCCAGACGACGTGATGGTGGCCGTCAAGTGGCCCTTCAAATGGAAGGAGCAATGGCCACAGGATGCGGTACCCTAGCCGAACAGGTAACTTTTGCAAAGAATTAAATGTAAAACAAATTTATGAACACATTTGGATTTTTTAAAAATACAACACAAACACTATTCTTCCTTCCTTTTCCCTGTGTAAATTAAGCAATATGACCAAGGACAGTTTAACGATCTTATGTGTGCGTTCACACACATACACATATATATATTTGCACTGATAATTACCTCCAATATTATATCACTCTAACTGTTCTATGACACCTTTGTTAACATCACTGCACCATCAGAAATTGATTGATGACAACACTGCTCATGGCGCTGCTTATAGTTACCTTAGGGCACGAGTTATGGTTCCTATAGATAACTAACTGGTACGTTTCAGTGGTTTTGTTTGTTTCAAACGGTATGTTTTAACTGACACTTTCATCTAACTATAACATCCCTTTATCCTTAGGTTTTTTCAATATAAATAAATAGATATATATCCACAAACATATGTGGTAGAGGCCCTTGATGTAATGTAATGTGCTGTACAGGTGGCATGTGTTGCATAACCATACATGATGGTCACCCCGTTCAACAATAGAGAGATGATCACTCGGTGGGCAGTCTTCTTTAAATTTCATGGTGGCACAGGAAATTTCCTCTGCCATCTTGATGGGTGGATTATTGTCTGCCAGAGTCTTGATCAGTCCTCAGCCTCCTTTTTGCAACTCAAATCTCCAGTGGGACAAGTCTGTAATCTGTAGCTATGAATGTCACACCAAAGACAGATACCTTCTGCTTTTTCACTTAGGAATACAAAAGAAAGTGCTGGATGGAAGGAATGCTTAAATTATTCTGAACCAATAGGAATTATGCCGGGCCGCATTGTAGTCCATCATTTTGGTGCCCACCATGCCTCCTCAGGCATATGCAAATCAGCCATTTTCCTGCTCCAATCGGAACAATCCAGCATTAACTTACAAGCCAGATTTTCTCTGAGCCATTACATAGGCAATCCAAGACCGGTTTGGCCTAGTTGGACCTGTTCAGTCATGTGCATCTTGGTGCCAATGGCAGAATGAGCAGAGGACCCAGATCTGGGCGTACACTTAGTTATGTGGGGCACTGTACTGAGGAATGCACAAAAGTGATGGATGGAATGCTTGAAATAATCTCAGCCACTGGTAGAGCCGCATTCCACTTTTAATTATCCTGCACACAATGCGACCTCAGTTTGGACCCAGCCATTTGCAAATAATTCTTGTCCCTGCTCCGATAGTAACAGTCCAGCTCTAACTGCCATCCCAAGTCCTCCTTGAACATAACACACAAGATATCCAAGATCAACGCTCCATAAGTGTTAACACCCAACACACAGGTCCTGTGCAAACGCCTCCATGTTCCACGCATCAGGGCCTCACCAGTCCTACAACATGGTGAATCATTATCTTGGATCCACTTTGTATAACTGTGTGATCACACAATCAAGTGAGTCAACATGAGACAACCCCAGTTATTTATTAAAAACCATGGTGTCCCACAAAACTATCACAGCATGCTTCTTTCATAGCATGCATCTGCCTGCCTTCACAATAACGCTTCCACAAATCATAATCCATCACGTACATACATTTGGGCCTCCACCTTGTTTTTAAAATTGCGAGTGAGCCAGTCTTTCATCAGCCTAAAGCTCTCAGTGTGCATCAGGTGATCCACACTTAATAAATCTTTATGGGATCTTCACAAGCGTGAACTCTGTGTGCAATTTTGTGACCTTGACCACCTAAATATAACGAAGAAGCCAATCAAGAGTGTACTTAAAGCGTAAAATGGACCACATCAGCTCACCATATTTGGATAAATAACTTGAGGCAGCTAACAGGAGCTTATGTGGGGCAGCAAATAGGAGCAAAAAACAGTGCCTGCAAATTTTTCAACACGAAAGCTCTCAAAAAGCAACCTTACTGCAGCAGAGAAGAGTAGACCACACCACACAACTCAAGAAGATGGAGGATCAGAAAGGACACAAAAATAAAGAATCCAAGGCAAGTTTGAAAAGAACAAAATCAGATCCTCCGATACCAAAATCCCTCATCAAAGACAAATAGGAAAACTCAATTCCATATGCAAATGTTAGAAAATTAATGCAGTTCACGATCTTGTACAAAGTACCAAAACAAACATTGACCTACTGCAAGGGAAAATGGCAGAAATCAAAAAAATACTTAGGAGATCTCAACATCGGAATGGAAAATACAGAATCTAGGGTCAGTATTATAGAAGACAATTGTTGGACTTGGCCCTTTTTGCAGGGTCATCCCTGAACTTTTTTCCTTCCTCCTAGCCTTTTTCTGACATGGTGTTGGTGGTTTTAGGACTCTGGGCACTTTAGCACTGCGGTCCAGTGTAAAGTGCGTGTGCTCTCTGTGATAAATATGGTAAGATTGGTCTACACCTGTTTGGCATATTTAATTTACCTGTCAGTCCCTTGTAAAGTGGTATCTCATATACCCGGGGCTGGTAAATTAAATGGTACTGGTGGGCTTGCAGCACTGATTGCGCCACCCACCAAAGTAGCCTATCAAACCTATCCCCTGACTCTGCCATTGCAGGGCCTGTGCGCGCAGTGTGACTGCCGCTGTGACGTGGCACCTAAAGTGTGTGTCATGTCTGTGACCCCCATTTTACTGCATGTCAGTCACCTCTAAGGTAGGCCCTAGCTAGCCCTATGGACAGGGTGCATTGTAGATAAAAGGTAGGACATGTACCTTAAGTGTGTGACATGTCCTGGTAGTGAAAAACAGCCATTTTGGTTTCTCACTACTGTGAGGCTGCCCTCCCATAGGAATGCATTGGGGATTCCCTGATAAGTGTTTCAGTGGTAATTCCTGATATGAGAGGAGCTGCATGGTCAAGTTTGGTATATTTGGAATAGTGATAATAAATGCTACGCAATGGTGCGCGCAGATTTATTATAACTATTTTAGAAATGCCACTTTTAGAAGTTGGCATTTCTGTGTGCTATGTGCCTGCCTGCCTGATGTGGATTGCATGTCTGGCTTTGGAGTGACAGGGGCTGGTGAGATGTGTGTGGCTCCGGGGAGGGGAGGGTGAGTCCGCGCAAGGCTGAATAGGGCATCTGCATTTGGAGTTGTGGGAGGAGTAGTCCCCTGACCCTGAATAGGTCTGTGCCTGCCTAGGTGAATGCTGGCTCTGCCCCCCTGTGGTGTGTCTGATGGCAGAGCCCCCATCAGACAAAGGAGGGTGTGAGCACTGTACACAAAGTGCTTCTACACCCCCCAGAACCAGTTGAGACTGGTTCCCCCAAGCCCTGTGCCAGGGCAGACAAAGGAAAACTGGGTATAAATATTGGGGCTGTGACCCCATGAAAAGGCTGTGCTTTTTCCTTGTGCTTGGACTTGCTGTTGCTGGGCCCCAGGAGGAACCGCCATGAGGGACTGCCTCCCTGCCGGAGGACCCTGTGTGCTGGCCTGCCTGGGCCCAGCTTTGTCCCTGGAACTCTGGAGGAATAGCGCCTCGTGAGCGCTATATTTTAATTTCCAGGGGGAAGGAAGGAGCCGGTGTCTGCAGCGCGAGGCTGTGAGGGAACCCCGGCGTGTGGGATTCCCCCTGCGCTGTTGATTGGAGCAGGAGCCCACCCTGCATTTTTGAAGTATTTAGCGGGAGCCCACCCCACTTTTTGCCGACTGGAGCGGTAGCCCACCCCGCTTCCATGCATTTTTTAAAAAGCGGGTGCCCACCCCGCTTTCATGCTTATCTAGTCGCGGGAGCCCACCCCGCATTTGTGTGCCCGTGTTGTGCACCACCGCGACCCGGGCCGGAAGACAGGTACAGGTTGCCTGGCCTGGGGCGTAGTTGTTCCCTCAAGGGTGGTGGGAGCCTACCCCGCCTCCGTGACTGCAGCAGAGAAGGGAAGCTGCCTGACGACCGGAAGGAGGAAGCCGGAGGTCAGGCATCCTGCCTGGTTGTAGGCGGGGCCGCCTCCCGCGAAGAGAAAGCAAAAGACACACAATTGATGGACGGAATGCAGAACAAATCAAAACATTCACCCCCAGTCAAGAGATCTGGGTTAAATCCATCATTCTTTTGCTCACCATGCCACCCCAGTTTAGACCTGGTCATATGCAAATCAGTCTTGACCCTGTGCCTCATGGTATCAGTCCAGCCCGAACTGCCAAGCCAGGTCCTCCCTGGACCGGAAACAAGCATCCTAGGACCGGTTTCGGGGTTTCACCCCTCTTCAGCCAGGATAGCTTGATTCCAGTGGCCATGTCTGAACTGGGGTGGCGGAGTGAGCTAAAGAATGATGATGGATTAAACCCAGATCAGTTGACTGGGGGTGAGTGCTTGCAATGTTCAACACTCCGTCCATCATCCCCTTTGGTTTTGCATTGTTCACCCTAAGTTGGCAGGGTATGCCCAGACGTGGGTCCCTTGCTCACTTTGCCACTGGATTCAAGATAGCCTGGCTGATGAGGGCTGTGAGCCCGAAACCGGTCCCAGGATGCTTGTTTCCGGTCCAGGGAAGACATGGCTTGGCAGTTCGGGCTGGACTGTTCTCATGAGACACAGGGTCAGACTGATTTGCATATGGCCATGTCTGAACTGGGGTGGCGGAGTGAGCTAAAGAATGATGATGGATTAAACCCAGATCAGTTGACTGGGGGTGAGTGCTTGCAATGTTCAACACTCCGTCCATCATCCCCTTTGGTTTTGCATTGTTCGCCCTAAGTTGGCAGGGTATGGCCAGACGTGGGTCCCTTGCTCACTTTGCCACTGGATTCAAGATAGCCTGGCTGATGAGGGCTGTGAGCCCGAAACCGGTCCCAGGATGCTTGTTTCCGGTCCAGGGAAGACTGTTGTATATTTCCTAGGGTGTCCATAAACGGGCTTTCCAGACTCATGTCCTTATATAGGCACAATTCGCCTTGCCCTTATATAGGCATAAAATCCCAGACCTTATTTAGGCATAAACCATGCACTCCAAATACAGGCATGGATTTCGACATCCGTCCACCCTAGCCTCACAACGAGTTCATGAAAAAACAGACCCTTAGGCTGCGGGAGTTTCCCTTGCCCAGGACTATTGATTTCTTCAAGGACTCATATATTATGCATGAACCATTATTCCTTAGGGGTTCATTCATGACGTCTTTCGCTGCCCAACTCACGTCAATGTTAACATTTTCAGGTATAAATATACCTTCCCAAACCCCTGTAAATCAGAGGAGACCTCGACTTCAGAGGAGCCCGATTCCCGGCCGGACGCACTGAGAAGACGCTGTCATTCCTGCACGCTGAGAGTCCAGCTTCCAGTGATCTAACTTCCCTTGCGGGGTGTTGGAGTTCGAATCTAGGAAAGAGATTCCTACCTCTCTCATTCTTCAGGTATGGAGCAGACTAGAACCTAGAGGGACTCTTGGCATACTAGACTCTTGGCATACTAGGCGTAACATACTCTTAGTATACTCTAGTCAGGACTACATCACCTACTTCTACTTCTCCCTACACCTAGGACAGGTTAGGTACACTGGGGTAGAACTAGGCTAGAAACGCATCGTATGAGTACTCGCATTTTTAGGCTGTGTCATTTTATGTAAATGCATATATGCTGAAAAGATAATGCTAACGCAGTATTATTTACTTCTACTGCTCACTCTGTACATTATTTATCTCGCATACTGTCTTGTGATCGTAACAGCACATTTAACTTACACCAGAAACAAGACTGTTCAATAAACCTTTTTTATTGAAAACGCCCATCTGTTATTTCTGTGTAACTTTGAGAGTAACCAAAACATGCACGACTGAGCTGAGTGAAATAGTTATCTATTGTTTCTACGACTCTGGGACACGTCCTGATTCTGTAAGGGAAACACAGTGGTCATGTTTTGCGGCTGCCAGAAACTACTCCCTTCTTGTCGTCAAGAAGTTTCTAGTGGCCTCTGAGCTAGCTGGCACAAGTAATTAAGTTTAATATACTCGATAGGGACATACCGACCTTAGTCCTATGTCAAACCTATAGGATATATTATTCCAATGCGCAGAGCCTATAAGGGAAATAGGAGCTACACTACATGGCGCCCAACGGTTTGGTAAGGCAGTAATTCAACGTTAGATACTGAGTAACTCAGCCGTGCTTCTTCTTTTTCTCTCAGAGACCCCTACCCATATAATCCAAAAGACGTCTGGAGTGGGCAGGGTTAGTATCCGCCACGGCTACATAGGGCAGTAGTGGAGAGGTGTGGTGCAGCGGCCAGGGCAGCTGACTTCGGAGCCCAGGGTTCACTGTTCGATCCCCGGCTCCGGCGGCAGCTCAGCTCAGCACCATGTGACTCTGGGCAATAGCTCACTTAATTTCCACGACGGCCCCCAGCGCCTTGAGACCCGTAAGGGTGAGTAGTTCGCGCTTTACAAATACGGATTTACAAATACGGATTTACCCTATATATTAGCTGTTTGGTTTGCTCAACGTTGAAGGATACAGTGTTCCACAATATTGTGCACCTTATCTTTGTTTCCTTGAAACTTGTTCTACATTTTTCAAAAAACAAAATGCCTGGCTCCGACACTGAAGCCGGAAACGGTGAAGCTGCGGCTGATCTAGCCCAGCCAGCACTTTTTAACAACACAGGTTTAAATGAAACCGAGGAGGGTGTCATAAACATCCCTCCAAACTTAAGAAGAGCCATTACTCTAAAACTTATAAAACATGGCCTATCACCGAGAGGAGGTAGAGCAGTTTTCATGATTGAGGCACATTAATCCTTTCAGACAGAGGTATTCTATTCATGGGTAATGTTTCCTGAATCCAATTCAGTAACACACATGTTTCACTTCTACAAAGAAGATGAACCACCAGAGGAATACATTCCTTTCGAGGATATAGAAATTCCATTAACATACCAAGAGCATCAGCTCTGGTTTAAAGGTGCCCTAAAACATCACAAAAAAATAACCAGGCTCGGTCCACTAGGTAGACCAGGAGCAACATGGCCGATTCTAGCCGGCTATACACCTCATCCCGACATCGAAATAATGTCAGATGAGGAACTACTTACTCAACTCACAGAGTTAATAAAAATCTACAGACAATTGGTTCAATATGTCATGCGGACTTTTACAGTCCAACCACCATTAACAATTCCAAATCAAACCAGGGGAATACTCTAAAAAGTACACCACAGACTCTATACGCAGTCATGGGTAAAATGCCCACTAAGCGGGAGCAAATTCCATTTTGGATAGCTCAAAAAATTACTCAAATCGAAGCAGTATTTCCAAATACTAGCCCACATGAGAAACACAGAATCCTAACCATTAGTTTACCAATGGGGATCACACCACAACTGGAAGACTGCACCACTTGGGGCTAAGTCTTTGCTGCCATCTACACTAAAACACACGGCATTCCATCAATTGCGGTAATACCTGATGTCCTTAAACAAATTCAAAACGAATACGGGGGAGAGCCTGCTTTAAATTTAGGTATGAAATTACTGAAAAAATTTGACCAGGTCTCAACAATAATATTATCTAATATTAAAGGAGAGGCAGCAGCAGTGGCGATCCAACAAAAATTAAGGGAATTTGATGTTACAGAACATCAAACAGAGCTACCCAGAATTATAGAACAATCTTATGCAGAATTAGGCAGAGATAGTTTGGGTGGGAGACCAGTTAAACCGAAACTATCTGAAAGTCCTGAGAAGGACTCAATTAAACAAACTCCTACATCCTCTAAAAAGAAGTGGGAGTCTAATAAACAAAATTCAAATGAGAAAGGTTCTCAATCCCGAGGTAGGTCTCCTCAAAAGGAGCCCTCTGAAAGGAGGTATAACCTCAGGAATAGGGATAATTTGAGAAAACCTGATAGGTATCAAGATACTGATACACGTTCCTCTCGTCCCTTTCAGGTCTCATCACAGACTTCGGAAAGAAGAGGACGAACAGAACATAGAGAAGAACGCGTGAAATCGAAAGACGACAAACACGCTCCAAAAACTAAGGCAAAACCTCAATTCTCCAAAAAGAAAGTAGCAGGTCTGAAGATCAGACATGCCGAGAATACTGAGAACACAACTCAAGAACGGAGAATGGGCTCAGACAATGCTGGACAGTGCAGCCAGAACCTGAAGGAACTTCTGGAGATAGTGGACTTGAATGAGTACATTACAGTTGAGACGGTAGACACCAGGGTTAGTACTCCACAAAAGTTATTTGACATAACACTCCGGATGGAGGGAGACAAACCTAGACAGGTTAAAGCACTCTTTTGGGAAAGACTATCAAAGGGTTATGACATACTTCTAGCTGAAAAGGACTGGCCACCACAATTTGTCAGGGAGTGCCCACATGGCGAGGACATTATTATGCCTGCCTTCTCCAATCACATACCAATTCACCTAAAATATACATATGCCAGAAAATGGGCAGTGGCCCAGGCTCCAGCATTATATAAAAATCATGTAGGATGGGATGAGGACTCACCTCACCATAAAATAAATCTGAAACATGAACCAACTGCACAGAGGCAGTATCCTATTAAGCAAGAAGCTAAAAAACAGGTCAGGGAGATCTTAGATCAACTTGAATATCAAGGGGTGATTGAAACATGCACCTCCTCAATGAACAATCCTTTGTTTCCTGTCTCCAAACCAGACAATACATATTGTCTAGTTTTGGACTACAGACATTTAAACACTTGTTCTAAAACTTTTGCAGTGCAAAATGCACATAGCACAGCATTAATGAATAACATTGTGCGTAAAAATACAAAACAACATTAGACATCTCAAATGGTTTCTTTTGTCAAAATATAGCACCTGAAAGTAGGTACTTAACGGCATTCTCCATAATGGGGACCCAGCGTCACTTTTGTCGACTCCCACAAGGGTTCAAGAACAGCCCAGGTTTATTCTCAGCGAGAGTAACAGAGTTATTACAAATTTATGACAACGAGGCATTGTCCTATGTCGATGACATCTATCTGACAGACGATGACTTGGAAAAACACTTGAACAGGGTGAACACCATTATACTGGGATTCGCCTCTGAGGGCTACAAGTTCAACTTTAAAAAGTCCCGAATTGCCCATCTCAATGTCCTATTTTTGGGATATGAGCTTTCAAGTGAAGGCAAGAGCTTGGCAGCTAACTTTCTAGAGAAATGTGCGCTGCTCCAACCTCCAAAGACGCTAAAAAACTTACAATCCATCCTGGGTTTCCTAAATTTTGGAAGAACATACATACTAAACTATGCAGAAAGGGTTAAACCTCTCTACGCATTAATCAAACCTGATTTTTCAATCAAAAACTGGACACAGGAACACACAGAAATTTTGCCTTCACTCCAGGCTAACATGTTAGCAACCAAACACTTACAAACACGCGTAAGTCAAAGAAATTTGGTGATCCGAATAATTTCGGGTCAATGTGGATTCACCTACTTAACCTTCAATGAGGGTGAGAAAGTACCAATTGCGTACAAATCACATTTGTACACACAAGCGGAAATGCGATTCAGTTCTACTGTCAAAATTCAAACAGCAGTTCAAACAGCTGTAGCAAAAGAAAGAGCCTTAGCCCAAGGGAAACGCATAATTGTTGTAACCCCGGTACCAGCTTTAGAAGCGGTCACAAAAGCAAGCATTCCAAATGCTAAAGCACTACATCCGAGATGGATACAATGGGTTAATTCTCTTGCTGCACCTGATGTTGAATACGTTTTTGATCCAGATTTTAAAACACAAACATTTCTCCAATATGAACAAGAATGTCCTCTGCCCACTGAGATTCTGCCTCTCGATCAGTATGAATTCATAATTTACACTGACGGATCCGCACAGCCCGCAACAGGGAGTAAGCAAGCTTACAGTGCAGCGTGTGCTATCGTTAAAGGTCGCATGCGAAATGGCATCTTCAGACCTATGGTCACAAAAACTCAATCACTAGGTGATTGTACAGCTCAGCGAGCTGAACTACAAGCATTCAAACTGGCACTTGAGAGTACGGATCGAGAATTCCTCACACTAATCGTGTGCGATTCCTTTTACTGTGTTCAGTCGTATAATGACTATTTACGAACCTGGCGTGAAAATGGTTTCAAAGATGCGAAAGGTGGCACAATAAAGCACAAACTGCTTTGGGAACAAGTAGTTCAGTTGAAAAACGAACTACCAAAGGCTCACGTGATTCACACACTGAGTCATCAGCGTGATGGCGTTCACGTTGCAGGAATTCATTGGCTGACGAAGCCGCAAAGGGGGCTGTTCAGACGGCTTCCGTAGCTGCGATCACTCGTTCAAAAACAAAAATAGACGGTGAGATAATGTTAGCTGTCAATGCTTCGAGCAAAGGCAGCAGTGCAGCGTTACCAAAAAAGTTTCCACTCAAGTACTCTTATATAATTGATGCGAACAACGTTCCTTTTGCTCGAATCCCTGGAGTGGGGAATAGGGTAATTCCAAACAAGGAACGCAGATTAGGACTAATCCTAGCAGCACACGAAGGGATAGCTTCTGCCCATGCAGGTGTTTCTGCGACAGTATCTTTACTCAAGCAAAGATATTGGTGGCCTGGCATTCGGAAACAAACTAAGAACTATGTTTTAGAATGTGATATTTGCCAACAGATGAAAGTGTCAACAGTGAAACGTCCTGCGCAGACACCCTTGTTAATTTCAGGCAAACCATTAGCTTGTGTTTACCTGGACCACTGCGGTCCCTTGCAAAGGGACGGTAATTATAAATACATCATGGTTGCAGTGGATTCATGCTCTAGGTTCCTATGG
Source organism: Calotriton arnoldi (assembly GCA_963921515.1). NCBI lineage: Eukaryota > Metazoa > Chordata > Amphibia > Caudata > Salamandridae > Calotriton > Calotriton arnoldi. Next base: position 82,831 of record CAWUFW010020692.1, on the reverse strand, counting down.
TTATGGCCTCAGCGCTCGGCTGACGCTCGAACTGTTATAAAAGATTTGCGAGTCTTTATCGGCACATACGCAATAGGCACGCTACATTCTGACCAGGGTCCTGCGTTTAGCTCTAGGGCTTACAAGGAGGCCATGGCCAGTCTGGGCGTTGCATTGCGGTACTCCTCTCCATTCCATCCTGAGGGAAATTCTGTTGTGGAAAGGAATAACCGGGACATAAAGCAGTCTATAACAGCTAGGGTATTAGGTTCGGGTGATGGGTGGGTCAAACACCTCAATAGCGTACAGCGCGCTCTCAACAATCTGCCAAGAAGTTCTCTAGGGGGGGTCACTCCATATGAGGTCCTATTTGGGACAAGAATGTGGGTTCCAGACTTAGAACACGTAGGCACAGTGGTGGAAAATAAACCATTTGATATCAAAGATCGTTTGGCTGTTTTACAGGATCTTAACAAATTAAGAACGAAACAAAGCAACGTATCCCTACAGCCAACCACCACTGGGGAAATATCGGCGGTCCCAGCAAGGCCTGTCTGGATTCCGAAAGTTGGGGATCTAGTCAGAGAAAAAATCGGGACAAGAAGGAATTTGGACCTTCTTACAGACAACCGGTACCTGTTCTAGCTGTTCAAGGAACAAGGACAGTACTTCTGCCGCCCCTTGCTGGAAGAAAGGAGAAAAGATTTGTGTCCATCGACCTGATCAAACCACAGTATGTGGCCAATACTAAGCAGTAGGCCTCGTGGACTCCGACCTAGTAGCAGACGCACTCCTCTCGCTACTATTCAAGAGGTTCAGACTGAAAGACTGATCACGATCGAGAATTCAGCTGTAACAAATGAAGGACTAAGCAACCAAGCTATGGAACTCATCCCTCTTGACAACCAAATAACAGTTCGTCCAAATACACCTGTCTACACCAACGTGACACGTGATGAACTGTCTCCTGTGATTTCTACAAATCATGATGCAATTCCAACAATTGACAGAACTGCTTCTGGCTATTTCATTGACTTTGATACGTTCTCAGAAGATCCAAGCGAACCTGAAACGACGCCAGCATCATTCAAACTAAAGCAGCAAGTAGAAGACTTTATTCACTTTCTGAAAAAGACTTATCTGGTTTCTCCATTGATTGAACTCTGGATTACATCTGGACTTTTTGTTTTCCTGCTCTGGTTAGCTTTGGTAACAACTGTAAGCGTGCTTATAAGTGGCAGATACATCCATGTGAATAGTGAAGGAAAAGGCGTTAACGTACTTTTGAAACCACATAAATCTTCCCATTGTGAAGCAAGAGACTTGTCATCAGTGAACATCACAGCTGTTCCTATACAGGATGGTATAGTGTGGGACAAAACAGATTATGAAATTTTCGGACCAACGGAACAATTGAACATTCCACATTTGTTTAAAATTTCACTAAGTGATTTAATTACGTCCAGTACCTATTCAGATGATTGGGACTTTGAGACTGTGACTGACATAATGTTTGATCTAGAAAAATCTGCTGCATTTTCTAAAAATGAATATTTAGAGGGTTCATCAGACTATGAAGAACTGTATTGTTATAACCACTATGGTCATCATTATTTGCATAAAACTGCATATCCAAGAAATGTGTTTATGTTTAACCAATGGGAACACTGTCCTACACCACCACAAGGTAGTTCAAAAACTTTTGCTAGTAAGTTTCCATATTTTTCAGGTTACAATACATGTGACCCAGAAACGTTTTACTATAGAAATATAAACAAAACAGGTCTGAAAATTATGTTAACAAATACGAAACAGATTTACTCTGCAGCATTTATTGCCCAACTGTCTACACAGGGTTTCGACTTATGGAAAGACACAATAGAGACAAAAACTGTCTGGGGTAGTAAAGATTGGCAAGTACAGGGTATAGAAGCTTTATTTAGAGCCTGTATCATCCCTGAACAAATACTGTTTTTGAATGAAACCGTCCAACAAACATCTTGTCTTGGATTAGCCAAGATCAAAGAGATGAAATCACCTTCTGTGCCAATACCTGCCAGTGATAATAATACAAAGGCAGTGGTGACAGTTGACAATATACTACAATTCAACAGATCTGATCCAAATTGGAAGAAATGGTTGCTCTGGCCCTTAGACACAAACAACTGTCAGGAAAGGTTCTTGAACAAAACTCAGGGCTTTACTATTCATAGGCCAGACCCAAGATATGTCCAAAGACAACATCCGGGGGTAGTAACAACATACAGTGTAGGAAAATTATGCCTCGATTGGCTGCATAGATCTACACTACAGGATGTGAAACAACACTTATCCTTACTTACAGGAGACGCAGATCTTAGGGAATTCTTGCTTGGACCAAGAAAACCGCGTCAAAAACGTTTCATATATGCCGGCATTTATGCTGCTTATAATGAAGCATGGAAAGTGTCACAGATGGAGGCCGCAGAACGAATACGTGAACTTGATCGTATTAATTTAGAGAAAACACTCTCTGTGGTCGACAATGGGTTAACAACTTTGTCCTCCAGAATATATTCATTGGATGGCATTGTATCATCTGCTATCGACATTCTAGAACAAGATTTGGCTATGTTACAACAAGGTCAATCTCAATTACGTTCTATAGTGTTATTGAGCTGGACGCTGCAATCTTTGCGAGCGGGCTATGTGCCTTGGCGTTTCATCAACACGTCGTCTCTGTTTGCAGAATACAATCTCACTGATAAACAGATCGAATTGGCACAAAGAGGAGCAAGGTATACAGTGCTAAGCATTGAAAAACTGGAGAAGTTACCATTCACAGTGGCAGAAAAACCAGCTACAGAATGGGTTATTCATGGCAAAATAACATTACCTGTGACAACTTTTCAGTTTCAGTATTGCCTCAGACAAATGCAAGCAGGCAAATATGAAAGGTTGGGTAAGGAATACATTAAGACATCTTGGGATTTACCGTATACACATAGATGTTGGAGTGGGGATCGTGAAGTGTTTCTTAGCGGTACCAACTGTAAACATGCACTGACCGGTTCACTTATGTGTCAGGACATTTCTTTACACGGGACTTGTAATGGTTCTGTGGCAAATTTGTCTTGCCATCAGCGGGGTACACCAGCTGCTGTGATTAATCCAACGTTTGGACAACTTTCTAACGGGAGTTACCTCATGTTGAATGATCAGAGTTGCTGTGGAATGTTGCCAGGCATCCCATATCTAGTAACGGTCAACTCCAGGGTCACTTGCTGTATGCAAGTATTGTTTCCCCCAATAGACACAGTCAGGGAGTCGCCGCTATGGCCTTCGCTGAACGTCTCTTTTATAAGATTTGATACTTTGAGCAGAATGAAAGCCATGCTTTTACAGCAAACAGTGCCTTTGACCTCGGCCAAAGAAACCTATGATCTACAAGTAGCAAGGACTTCGGCTGAGATACAGACCTATACATTTCGTAGAAATGGTACACGTATCTTTAACATGTCAGATACGACCGGAATTGTACATGTATTTAAGAGCATTTGCTCCGGTCTGTTAGCACCTTTCCAGGCTATACTTGGAATCATCCCCAACTTTGCACATTCGGTGTTTGGTGGCATACCATTAATTCTCGCACTTGTTGCCGGAATTTTATTCATCTTTCTGCTATTGCGCTATGGCCAGCCTATTCACAGACATCACTCCGAGCGAAATGGAGAAAGCTCTCCTTGAAAGAAAGTGCCGTGAGCGAATAGTACAGCTATTGGGCATGACTCGTCTCCGGGACCTTAATACAACTTGGTTCCTGTCATTCAGACCAATCTGGGAAGATTGCATCTTACCTGTTCTACGATGCCTGCTATGCGGTGAAGAATGCGTGTTGGACGCTTGTCTAACATATCCATCAGCCACGCCAAAGGACGTCGATACCTTGCTGGTCCCGATAATGGCCCATGCTTTGTGTTGTCCCCAGAGGCTACCAATCCTGATGTCAGCATTCATTGAGATCTCACAGACGCTTCCGGCTGCTGCTGAGGTACGAGAGACAACTCCAGGCACACAGGTAACAACGGACGCGAACATTGCTGCGGCGACCTATGCTGAGAGCGATGCTTCACATCTTGGTGCGGTCAATCTATTACACGAGGTGTTCCAACTTACACCAACGACTGTGGATGATGTTTTGTCTATTGAAATAGATGATCTCATGTTTACACCAGACCCGTAAACTGTCTCTGATTCAGCATACTGTGTTCCAGAGATGCAGTAACAATTTGGCCTTCATTTTTCAAACACTTGGAACTCTACCAAATTTGAACTTTTGTCCCATTTTTTCGAACGAAAATGGCACTTCAATCTGCTTAAAGTAGAACTAGCCTTATAATACGGACTTGGCAGTACTTCCAGGGACACTTAGTCATCTTGTGTGTCTAGAACAGTTCATTTAAATTTTATGACAGGAAATAACTTTGATTTTGTACAACTTATCGATCATTTTCGTCATATGTAATTATTGCTTTTATATTTCATTCCGATTGCATTTATTTCGAACTTTATGCTGGAAATGAAAAACATTGCTTAATGATGTACAGAAACCTTTGCATTTTTAATATGTTTTTTAATGCTTTTAGAAAATATTTTTAATATGCAGTACTCCATTTTAATGTTTTAGCATTTTATATGTTTAGCATTTTAGCATTATCGTACACACGAAAGAGGAGTGGGTGTTGTATATTTCCTAGGGTGTCCATAAACGGGCTTTCCAGACTCATGTCCTTATATAGGCACAATTCGCCTTGCCCTTATATAGGCATAAAATCCCAGACCTTATTTAGGCATAAACCATGCACTCCAAATACAGGCATGGATTTCGACAACGAGTTCATGAAAAAACAGACCCTTAGGCTGCGGGAGTTTCCCTTGCCCAGGACTATTGATTTCTTCAAGGACTCTTATATTATGCATGAACCATTATTCCTTAGGGGTTCATTCATGACGTCTTTCGCTGCCCAACTCACGTCAATGCTAACATTTTCAGGTATAAATATACCTTCCCAAACCCCTGTAAATCAGAGGAGACCTCGACTTCAGAGGAGCCTGATTCCCGGCCGGACACACTGAGAAGACGCTGTCATTCCTGCACGCAGAGAGTCCAGCTTCCAGTGATCTAACTTCCCTTGCGGGGTGTTGGAGTTCGAATCTAGGAAAGAGATTCCTACCTCTCTCATTCTTCAGGTATGGAGCAGACTAGAACCTAGAGGGACTCTTGGCATACTAGACTCTTGGCATACTAGGCGTAACATACTCTTAGTATACTCTAGTCAGGACTACATCACCTACTTCTACTTCTCCATACACCTAGGACAGGTTAGGTACACTGGGGTAGAACTAGGCTAGAAACGCATCGTATGAGTACTCGCATTTTTAGGCTGTGTCATTTTATGTAAATGCATATATGCTGAAAAGATAATGCTAACGCAGTATTATTTATTTCTATTGCTCACTCTGTACATTATTTATCTTGCATACTGTCTTGTGATCGTAACAGCACATTTAACTTACAACAGAAACAAGACTGTTCAATAAACCTTTTTATTGAAAATGCCCGTCTGTTATTTCTGTGTAACTTTGAGAGTAACCAAAACATGCACGACTGAGCTGAGTGAAATAGTTATCTATTGTTTCTACGACTCTGGGACACGTCCTGATTCTGTAAGGGAAACACAGTGGTCATGTTTTGCGGCTGCCAGAAACTACTCCCTTCTTGTCGTCAAGAAGTTTCTAGTGGCCTCTGAGCTAGCTGGCACAAGTAATTAAGTTTAATATACTCGATAGGGACATACCGACCTTAGTCCTATGTCAAACCTATAGGATATATTATTCCAATGCGCAGAGCCTATAAGGGAAATAGGAGCTACACTACAAGACATGGCTTGGCAGTTCGGGCTGCACTGTTCCCATGAGACACAGGGTCAGACTGATTTGCATATGGCCATGTCTGAACTGGGGTGGCGGAGTGAGCTAAAGAATGATGATGGATTAAACCCAGATCAGTTGACTGGGGGTGAGTGCTTGCAATGTTCAACACTCCGTCCATCATCCCCTTTGGTTTTTCCCGTGAAGAGAGCCACCGGAGACCTTGCTCCGTGCCCTGCCCGTCTGACTCCCCATGAGGAGGGAGCGGCTGTGTTGCGTGAGTGCAGCCTGGAACAGCACGAGGACCGGAGGAGTCCCCGGACAGCCCGGTGAGTGACGGGGGCTGACTGGGGAGACTGGAGGGGTCCAGCAAAGCAGCCCCGGTGAGCGGGGCTTTACCTGCGCAGGATTGGTGCCGAGAGCGGCACCAGGAAAGAGCCCGGTGAGTGGGGCTTTTTCGAGGCTCGTTGTCAGTGCCTGAGGTGTGAGCCCATTGAGAGGATTGCCGGGGCACATTGTCGGTGCCTTCCCCCCTCCCGCAGTTAGACGAGCCCAGTGAATGGGGCTCCAATTTTGAGCATTTGTAATGCTTCTCAGGGCACAGTGAGTGCCAGTGCTTGTTTACTCTTCTCAGCTGCGCCGCCATTGCGGGCAGCTGCACCGTAGGAGCTTTCTTGTGTTCCAAAGCCCCAGAGTGGGGCTCCAACTTGCTCAGTTGTGGCCAGTGCCCCTATTGCTTGACACAGCTGCACCGCGGGAGCGCGGGCAGCTGCAACCTGGGGGCATTTTGTTTTCCCTGAGAAAGGAGTGAGATACACTCCCCAGCCCCCAGCGCATTGCGCACTCTGAGTTCGCTGCATTGGCAGCTACGCCCTGACATTTTAGACAAAGGGCATTTTGAGCCCCAGTGAAAGGCCAGTGGGCCTGGGGTCAGTTGTAGGTTGGTAGGGCGCAAGGCCCTAATGTGATTTATGTGATGCCTATGACATAAGGTGTTTATGTTGCTGATTATGCCTAATCTAATGTGATTATTACTTAATGTGTTTATGCTGGTAAGGCCTATTGCGTAATGTGTTTATGCTAATGAGGTTTGGGCCTAATGTGCTTTATGCCTAATGTGATAATGCTGAGGTCATTATTGTACCAGTAGTTACTGGTTGTGTTTTACATGTGTTACTAGTACTTTCTAAAGGTTCTGACAGTGGCCCAATTGGCCCTGTCATGTGTATATAATCCCCTGTGAATATTGCCCAGTACCAGTTGGCACAGTGTACATTGTGTGATTATGATCTAATGTGTTTTGGATAATACAAAGGCTATTTTTTATATAACCTTGTGTGGAGTTTCTTTTGTAGTGTGCCTAGTGTGTTGCTGCTGTGTGTGTGTGTTGCGCAAACGCTTTACACATTGCCTCTGGGATAAGCCTGACTGCTCGTGCCAAGCAACCAAGGGGGTGAGCAGGGGTTATCTTCAGTGTGTAACTCCCTTGCCCTGACTAGAGTGGTGGTTTCTGCCTGGCTTAGGCGCATGCCCTAGCCAACCAGAAATCCATTTCTAACAACAATAATAACCTTTACTTAAAACACCTCTGAAAATCTGACAAGAAATTGGCAGCTTTACAACGTGGAATTACAAATCTTCAATGAAACAACAGAATTTTTGGCCTTCCAGAGGTTTCAGAGGAGTCTGCACTCTCTACAATTGCGTGTCTGGAATACTGGATTCCAAGGACCCTGAACATCAATTTCGCAGGAGACTTTGAAATAGAGCAAGCACATGGTGTTCCAATGTTTAGACCCAAAAACTGCAGCTCGTCAAGACTGTTGATCATCAAGGGGCAGATTTACAAGCCCCTTGCGTGACTTTTGCGCTGCAGTTGCGTCACTTTTTTGACGCAACAGCGGCGCAAACAATGCAGCCTATTTACAACGTGACGCATCTAGGGAGATGCGTCACGTTGTAAAGCTCCTGCGTCACATTATACCTGCGTCAGGTATAATTTATGCAGGGTGGGCGTTCCCACGCAGGAAGGCCTCATAAAAGTGACTCAGTGAAATCTACAAGATTTCACTGCGACACTTCTAGGACGCCACTGCGTCAAAACCTTACGCCTGCTTGAAGCAGGCGTAAGGAGTGACGCAGTGTAGTGGGAATAGGCCTCAAAAAGCATCGCTGGAGTTGCGTCGTGCTTGCGACACGACTCCAGCAATGCGTGAGTTTTGCCCCAACAGATGCGTCAGAATTTCTGACGCATCTGTCAATCCTTGCGCCATGGTGCGCCGTATTGTAAATACGGCGCATCCATGGTGGCGCAAGGGTTTCTCAGTGTGGCGCAGGGAAAGTGACGCATCTATACAGATGCGTCACTTTCTTGTAAATCTGCCCCCAAGTCTTTGAGACACCAACACTTAGAACTAATGTTGTTACACTTTAGATAGATACAAAATGATCACCTGGAAAGGATCTAAAATTTCCATTTCAAAAGTCTTCATGAAAGGTTCAGTGACCAGGAGAAGAGACTTCATTAATCTCCGCAGTAACCTCATTGAGATGTCAATCCAACATTCCTTTGTGGGCCCAGCCAAAGCGAGGCTCATATACCAAGGGCATATCTTCATTAAATCAATGGGTCCAGAGACATTTATTGCATTGCCTTAGGAACCTGATGCTTGATCACTCTTAGGCTTGGATCGTAACACTTTCATTTTAGGTGCTAGGAGCAGCGCAACCTCAACGGAGTGTTATGGTGTTTTGTGAGGGCAGACATACTGCAGTCTATTAGATAGTCTTATGCTTCAATGACAGTGATTGGTGTTTGAAATCATACCCTCCACACGTATCCTGATTTTCCTGACTTTCTACTCTATTGGAGAGTTTTATGGTTCAATGTACATTAATGTGCGTAGATATTTTACTGGATGGTAAGACTTGTGACTGAGTAGCTCCAATTATGCATTATGTCAATAGTCATCTCCATCTTTAGATTGGTTGTAATTTAACTCTTATATAACAACTAACCTCCCAACTTCAAACACAGAGCCAAAGAGAACTGACATGCACTACAGAACAGACTATAGCCAGCAGCTTGCACCCAACCCAATGCTGAGGTTCACTTTGCAGGTGAGCTAACATCAATTGCCTGCTAACTAGTATCAATCACTTTACAACCACTAACACCTACCAGCTACCACAGTATATCCCAGCTAACACTGAACAACTTCCATAGTATACCTTAGCATCCATACAGTCCTAAAGTTGCCTAAAAAAGGCTTCAACAATCAACCACGTGCTTCTCAAGTCCTCTCACCAAGGGGTGTGCTGCTTTTACAAACTAAAATTCTGCTAAAACATTTGTCCCTCATAGATTAAAGGCTCTCTGGGGTCATTATACTAGTACCTCGATAGACACTTCCTAGACATACTCTAGGGTGAGTCAATTCAAAGACACTTGGAGCTAAAACAGTTTACGCAGGTCTGTTACCAGGCCACATAACAGTATGCTTAATGTAACCTTAAGTCAGTAGTTTATTGTTGTACCATAAGATTATAGTTGTTATAAGGTTATATTTGCAATGAGTGAAAGATACACCGGCACAGGGCACTGTACAGTGTGGTACAATATCTCAGTTCTACCAATGGTGCCTTTGAACAATCTTGATTAACTTGAGTGTTGTCAATATGTTTGTTTTATCCATATGTTTAAATGTTTGCAATGTTACAGGTAGAGGATAGGGCAGTGGCGGCTCCTCCACTAAGGCGTAGGAGCGTGGCCCACTGCTTTTTGCAGTGTAAAAAAGGAAAAATAAAATGATAATAACTCAAATTTATTATCATTTTTGTTTTCCCCGTTGCGGTGTCTTTGTGGGGTGGGGCAGCTCTCAGAGCAGGGGGAGAAGTGGTTTGCACTCCCTATGTGAGCATGAGTGCTTGGCCGGCCCGAGATGCGCACATATTGTGTTCTCCATGCAGCTTGCATTACAGCCTCTGTGTAGAACATGCCCACTCCTCCAGCCCCTGGCTGAGTACTGTGTCACGGCGCTCAGATCAATCACACGGCTGTATTGCAGCGTTGTGATTGGCTGCAGGGAGCCTGGGAGCCCTGGTGCTTCCTGCTTCCTGTCTCCCCCAAGAAACAAGGAAGAGGACGTAGGAGAGGAGGCGGCCGGCCAGCTGGCCGGCAAGGAAGTAAGTGATTTTTTTTAACCAATCCTCCTCCCGCTCTTTCCCCCCACCCAGCCCAACTGCTGCTTCCAGGTAGCAGCCACCACTGGGAAAGGACTCACTTTGGCCCTACATCACAGCTCCAACGTCTTGACTTTAAATTTCTGAGGAATCCCTACTTTGGTTTTGTTTGGGTTTTTGTGGGTTTGGGTTTCTGCTCTTTACTTTTGATTGTTTTTCTCACCCCCTGCACACCTTCCCTGTACAGCTATGCACCCTTCATCATCTTTCCCTGGTTAGTTGTCCAAACCTAAGGTAAGTAACTCACATACCCCATAAACTAGATGCACCCTCCCCAGCACCACTTTACAGTTCCAACATCTATATTCAAACTCCTGCAACAGAGCAGTTCAGTCAGAATCTTATCAATTCATGCAGGTGTCATTGCCCTTCCCTTTTGCTACCCCAGCATAACATGAACAATCTCACTAATTCCGAACCCATTTAATGCTAGTTATTTCAACTCTCTTGCTAAATGCTAAAGGCCTAAACCACCCTGTCAAAAAAAGAAAATCATGGATTAGTGAGATAAATTAAAAGGTGACATGGTATTTCTTCAGGAAAAGCCCTGGGTACAGATCGAATCCTGATCAGCTTTTATGAAACAATCATCAACCCACTTGAAGCGGCTCTCCAACACTTCGCCCTCATGGCCCAGGTACCCAGCATGGCATTGGGCGAGGAACCCAGCATGGCTCCTAAATCACCCATCATTGTAATACTTAGGGAGGGCAAATATAATTTAGACCCATAAAACTACAGACTGATATTGCTAATAAATGGAAGCCAAAATATAGCCATAGATATTAGCGAAAAGGCTGGAAAGAACAATCACAAAACGAATTCACACCTCACAATCAGGATATGTCAAGGGCAGGGTAACAATATCAAACGTGAATGTATTAGATCTTTTTCCAAATGTTCTATTCGCCTCTGTTTATTATCCTTTTCATCCCTGCACTATGTGTGGAGAAGTTTGATACAAAAGTGAAGCTAGCATTCTGCTTTTTCAATGATTTTTTCAAAAGTGTTTCTCTTTGTACTGCATCTGATCTCATTTTAGCTGATCTCATCACTGTTGATGGATAACCTCTCTTACCAAACCTTTCCCCATATTCTTCTGCAATGGATTCATATTTGGTTATACTTTTTAATCGCAGGAGTTTTGAGAATGGTAAATGTTCTTCAAGGCTTCTGGATGAAAACTTCAATCAATCAATCAATTAATCAGGGTTTTTTATAGTGCGGCTACTCACCCGTGAGGGCCTCAAGGCGCTGGGGGGGCTGCTGATCTGTCTGGGTGTGGAGGTTCAGTCAAAGAGCCAGGTCTTGAGGTCCTTCCTGAATTGGGTCAATGACACGGATTGCCTGAGGTAGAGGGGTTGGTTGTTCCCGGTCTTGGTGGTGAGGTAGGAGAAGGATCTTCCTCCGCTTCTGGACTTGTGGATCCGTGGGACCGAGGCCAGGGTAAGTTGGGCGGAGCGGAGTTGTCTGCTGGGTTTGTGGAATGCGTGGCGGTAGTTCAGATATTCTGGTCCTGTGTCGTGGAGAGCTTTGTAGGCATGTGTGAGAAGCGTGGAGGTGATTTTCTTGTTGATTAGAAGCTAGTGGAGTTGTCGGAGGGGTTGTGTTATGTGACTGCAGTGGGGGATGTCGAGGACCAGTCTGGCTGCGGCGTTTTGGACGTTCTGTAGTTTTCTGAGCTGTTTCTGGGGGACGCCGGCATAGAGTCTGTAGTCAAGTCTGCTGGTGATGAGTGCATGAGTGACCGTCTTTCTGGATTCTGTGGGGATGCATCTGAATGTCTTTCGAAGCAGGCAGAGCGTGTGGAAGCAGGATGAGGATACTGCGTTGATTTAACAATTCATTGAGAGAGCGGAGTCCAGTATGATGCCGAGGTTACGTGCATGGTCTGTACGGGTGTGAGGGGAAAACTTGAGTAATGCAGGGTTTTGTTCTTGTCGTTTTTTTTTGTATACCTCAGTAGTTGTCATGATTCTTGAATGGCTTTTAGTGAATCCAAAAACGGTATTTCTTTATTGCTGATGTTGTGACTGAACTGTAAGTGTGCACTGTGACATTTTCTTCCAAGGCATTCATGTCCCCCTGACCACCTTCAACCAATGAACCTATTCGACTCGAGTTCAATGCGTGACTTACTATGAGCACGTTGGGTATATATATTCCGATGTTTTTCACAGAGAAGCCTGAAATTCACAATGATTCAGGCAATGCAAGTCAAGCATTCGGCATGAGTACAGAACTAAGGGGCATATTAGAAAGGGCGGTATCGCCGCTTTAGCGGCACTTTTTGCCGCTAAAGCGGTGATATTTCTATCGCCCTATTAGCAAGCTGTCGCTAACAGCTGTTAGCGACAGCTTTATGGCGAAAGCGACCGTTTTGGTGCCGCTTTGCATGTCAGCGATATATATCGCTAATGACATGCAAAGTAGGCGTTCCTGACTAACACGTCATGGAAACACTCGCAGACACAACTTAGCCCTATTATCAACGCGGCCCCAGAACCGCAAAGCGATAAAACAAGTCGCGCTAACCGTGATTTGCGCTGGAATTTAACACCTGCTAAAAACTTGACTTAACCATCTTGTCAATGGGAGGTGGATTGTAAGGTTAAGTCCTCACCTGCCTATTAGCAAGCTTTTCATTAGCGCAGTGAATTTATCGCTGGATTACTCGCGCTATTGCTGGGTTTCGCCGCTATCGCTGGATTTTTTATCGCCTTGGAGATAAGCGTTGATAATAATGCGTTATCTCCGCGATGAAATCCAGCGATAGCCGGCGATAAAAAAAACATTTGCCCCAAAGTTCGCATGAGGTTAGAGTCATTTAGAACAATTGGAAAAAGATCTAACATATTCATTATTATTTTGATGCACTTTTACTGAATTATGTTGGTGCTTGGCGTTTCAACAAAGCAGTGCAAATGTACAAAGATTCACGCACCGCTGGCCTCGTGTCGGGTATGAACACAGGAGAGAGTTCACAATAGGCTAGGAGCGTTTAAATACGTGATCTAACATATTCACTTTTATTCTGATGCACTTTAATGTTACTTCGATGACAATTGGCAATAGTGAGCACACCAATTTTAATTCCCAAGCACTGGTTTTTGATTGTCATGACGGACGCGGCGGCCTAAATGATAACAAGTCAGTGCCATATAATTGATACAAATGTAAGTAACTTTACGTCAGTAAGGCGCATGATTAAAGCTGCGGTATCTTTGCATTAAAGATATTTATATGGCATGTGAACACGAATTACACTTGTGAGCATGGATGTGACACCAGATATAAGCACCGTCAATGTTTACTATTGGATACCCGAGTATGAATTTAGTGGCAGGCATAAGTATTGCTTGGTTGTTATTCATTCAGAGCATATATCCTTATGTTCATTACAGAACGAAGTGAATGCTTTGTAAAATACCTCCTGAGGAAGGATAGTCAGCATCCGAAATGCATACAGGTTGCTTTTAAAAGCAGGTGAAAGGAGAATTTCATTGATTATTCATTGATTATTATCTGCTTCGAAAATTGGAAAAATATCAATTTAAATTGTATGAGGAAATAAAATACAAGGATTAAGAATACAATCGAGTTGAATGTGAATAAACGTTGAATGATTTTTTCAACAGGAAAAAGAGAGCGGGGCTCCCTAAAACTGTGCCTCAAGGTAATCCCCTTGACAAAAAAGTCCTTACCAACTTAAACACAAGCTGGCAAAATTTCAAAACATTTCCAAGAAAAGCTCTGTTCGGCTCTTGGTAGCTGTAGCACAAGAAGCAGGCAATCCCACAGAAAAATGCATGACAAGCTGTACCAACAGTTTAAAGTAAAGAAAGCAACACAATAATATTCACAAACCAATTAAAAAAGCTGAGAAAATGTAGCAAAAAATGCATACAATTATTAGATAAAGAAAGCCTGTGGTACAGATTTTTTATTTGTCAAGACAAAAAAGATCACAAAAGGACATTTGGTCCCTTTCAGTGTGAGTACATTACCTAAAAATATCCACCTGAGCCTGCTTTTACCCCAGCAATGAAAACAAGGAAAATTTACTAGCAAATTGTTCTACCTTACAGATGCCACAAGGTCAGGGGCAGAGTCAGTAATCATCCACGCTTCAACATTCTAGTGCTCGCAATGTTCCTGCTACCTTTTTGTGGGATGCCAGTCACAATTCCCAGAAGAAGGTAAATCTCTCTGTCCCAGCTTCTTGCTAAAACAGAGTCCCAAACGTTTCTTGATGGTAGGAGCATCACTCCTGATGTCTCTCCTATAACCCTCAGAGCCTTAGGGCAGACTTTCAGGCACCTCCAGACACCAGGGGCGATACTTACAAAGAAGTGGCGGAGTGAGGCATTCATCTTCCTGGCTTAACGCCTCACTCCGCCACTTCAGAAACGCAAGGCTGCACCATATTTACAAGAATATGATGCAGCCTTGCTTTTCCCCCTGCTCTGGCGCTACACTTAGCAGTGTAGCGGCAACGCAGGCACCCTTGCACCATAGTGCAAGGGTGTCTGCGTGCAGGGGGAGATTGTTTATGTTCAGGAAGGTCCCCCTTCCTGCACATAAACAATCTTGAAATGCCATTTTGTCACTTCTATATGTGCTGCTTAATGCAGCACACATGGAAGTTACAAAATGTAATTTCTTTTAAAGATTGTTTATGTGCAGGAAGGGTCACTTTCCTGAACATAAACAATCCAAGGCGTTTTGCTTTTTCCATGTGTGCTGCACAAGGCAGTGCACATGTAATAAGCAAAAACGAGGAGAAATAAAGCATTTCTCCTTGTTTCATCAAGTTAAGACCAGGTTTCCCCTGGTCTTATTTCTGCCGCTGCCTCCTATTTACGTTGCCCTTGTAAATAGGAGGCAGCGTCAGAAGCAATGGGTGTTGCGGTGGAACGCCCACCGCAACACCCACTGCCCAACCCTTTCACGTTAAGCATAGCATGAAAGGGGGCCTTATTCACAAGGCAACGTTAAGCCATGTTAAGTGGCTTAATGCTGCCTTGTAAATAAGGCAAAGCCCCTATCGTCACGGAAACGTCACTTAAAGTGACGTTTTCGTGGCAATAGGGGCTTGTACATATGCCCCCAGGTCTCTCTCTAGCCAGGGTTCTAACATGGTGCAGGGTGTAGCACGAATAGACAGTCATGGAAAGTGAGAAGAATGAAATGTAGATATAATAAGTAGATGGTAGTGATAACATTAATATTTAGACCAAAGCATGTTAGAATTTCTCCAGCCCACTACTTTCAGCCTTATCTTGGACCATTCCTCCTAGGCAATTTTAAGGCTTCTAGCACACAGGGACAGCACTTAAGTGCCAGGACACACTCCAGCAGAGGCCACCAGATAAGTCAAGTCCAGTTCCTGTTGTAACTGGTTAACTGGTCACTCCAGGGAAAAAGGCCTCCTTCAGCTTGTCATGTATCCATAGCTAACTCACCCTTCTTACTCTTGGGGTACAAGTGGAAGCATGTCCAGCCCTTCACATCCCCACAAAGATTAACAAGCATTGGCATAGCCAAAAGGTCTCGCCTTTGGGACCTTATAAGTGTTTAGCCATGCAACACTTGATGTTGTTGCACCAAGGATAGTGTGCTGGATAACTAAACACTTATAAGGTCCCAAAGGCGAGACCTATTGGCTATGCCAATGCTTGTTTTCTTAACCAAAGTGAGAGTCAACAGAAAAGCCCTAAAAAATGTAAATAAACAGCACACTGGCAACACGTTAGACATAACATACATGGAAGAACAATCACTTCATACCAAGCATGCGCCTTTCTGCAAAAACAGGAGAAAAGAAGAAAAAAATAAACTACCAGCAACGATTATTCAAACGTCAAAACTCTAGTTGTTAGAAGCAAATCAATATTTCTTGGAGGTAGAACCCTCAAAGGAACCAGTCTATCTCCCACAATAACAGTCGAATCTGTCGAAACAAGTTCATATATCAGCAAATGTTCCATTTTAAAAAGTAAACACCCATTCTGAAATTAAGCAAAGTCCGAATGCGAGCTGCTTAAAGCATCTTGTGGCTCCCATACTAGCAGGAGGGTTTTCAGACAAACTGCAACCCCATTTCAACGACATGCAACACTACACTTTACTATCAACTAATGACTAACTGATGATGCGGATAGGTACATAGCCTAAACTCACTAAACCGTACAAAGCTAGTGCTCGATTTACATTTGTATTATTCTTCGAATATCATTTTTCAGGAAAAACCACTGGTCTTGAAGTTCTGGATAAGGATATGTTGGCGAGTTGTATGTACAAAAGGCTTTTAAATACAAAAAGATGCTCAAATAAAGAACCTGTTTGGATAGAAAATTAAATTGAAATTTTTTTTTTTACTGCTTCAACAGCACCAACAGGCCACCAGTCACATACTTCAGCTCTGTCACTGCCCCACGGACTTTGTTTATGCTGCTGAAAGAGCATACAGTGAAAAGACTAGGTGCTCGCTGATCAGTTAAGAACGTCTCACTCTGGGGCTCGGCTCTGTAACGATGTAGCTTTAAATTTATTTCTGCCTCAATGAGTACTTAATAATGATTAAATACAAGTCACAGATAAGGTTGCTACCGAAATGCGGAAGTACTTTTATCTAAGAACACAGAAGATCATTTGGCCTGTGGAACAAAGTGTTGTTTTTGTGAGACTTCCTTGTTTAAAGCACATTATAGTCATGGGCTCTCAATCACATGGAGGATCAAACACGGACATGCAGCAGAAATGTGATAAAAAGTTTCACACAAATTTCACAAAAGAAAACCACAAGGCTTACGTGCGGATCAAAGACAGTTTATATGCAGCCAAAAAGGATAGTGCTGAGATCAAGGCGAACGGTGATTTGGCCTGTGTGTGCTACACAAGGTACTATCACGCCATGTTGCTGGGCTGGAGGCAACTCAAGATGCTAAAGTGCCATCACTGAGCCTGAACCTCAGGAAAAAGTGTCTGCCTGTCAGAGTCACTGATCCCATGTGCCTCATATGAATGTGACCACGATAAGCTTCTCAAAACAAGATTTAGTCGTACTTACTATTATTAAGCTGTGTGTGTCAGTACAAGTACTCACCATGCAGCCTCGCTGGACATTTCTCAATATAACAAGCGCGCGCGCCTCGCACGGCAGCAGGGGGAGGGGGAGAGGAGGGAGCCTGCGCGATTCACTTGCGGGAGCGAGCGGTGCCAGGAGCGATAATTGTACCATATGGCGCCGCTCGCTCCCGCAAGTGAATCGCCAAACGTGCACGCGTTGCCATTGAAGGCAATGGAACGCGTGCACGTTTTTGGCTGAAAAGCCGAATCGATCTCAAAAGGTCTTTTTTCCTATGCAGCGCATGCGCGCTGCGTAGGCGAGACCTAATAAAAACAGCAGGTCAATCCTCTTCTGTTCTACCACAGGGACAGAAAGTGTTCTGAGGAGAGAGGGATGAGGTGGTACTTTTTCTCAATTCACTAACTAGTGGGTGGGGTGACTCCTGGACACTCCCTGACTAATGGGCAAAAAGTTCCCCAAGGCAAATCTTCCTACATTTGCAGGACATTCTGTTTGTCTCACTGCAAACTATCCCTCAATACACCAGTCTCAGTAGAATATATCACAACAGAATCTTTCTGCCCCGTAGACCCTTTTTAGATAATGAAGTCCGGAACACTCCTAACCAGCCCTGTTTGTATTAAGCTGGGTCACATTCCTCCACTAAGCCATCCTACCAGACCCAAGCCATTGATTTTGTTCCCAGGGCAGTATTTCACACCTCGTCAAAGAAGTACTGACAGGCCAGGCAGGCCAGTGCTAATTAGCTGGCAGGGACTTGAGACATTGAAAGTATAACTTTTTAAAAGTAAATTTTCCCATATATTTGTCTGCAAATTTTTTAAAATACTGAAAATAGTGGTTAAATATACTCTGTAGCTTATTCCAAACCAAAGATACGGGATTAACACATCAACTGCACTTTAGCTTTTTCTTCATAGAACCAGCTACAGCCCTAACAGTTAAAATAGATGTTGGAGGCTGGTAACTGCAGGAACATGCAAACATTACATTCTTACATGTTCCACTTATAAATACCAGGCACCCTATCTTCTGGGCTTTTAGGTCTAATTATGGGTGACTTGCTTAATATTTAAATATAGAATTTCCTTCCTTTCGAAAAGTTAATCTTGACTATCTGCCATTAAGTTTAAAAGCTGCACTGGACTGGGCAGCACTACCCTTGTGTGCAGAGTTCAAATAGCTGCAGCATCAGTCCATTAAAAATGGGGTGACCATACGATTAGGGGAATTTCTCATACTGCATCAGCACGAAATCCCGCTGGTTGTCAGGGTTTAAAATTTCCTTGGACAACCTACTCCTGAATTTACAGAGTAATACATTTTGCAAAATTAATATTTGACCCTACGTCTAACAATGACATTAAATTATATACAGCTGAATCAAAAGGATTGCCCATTTTAAAAATAGGTTGCACACAGGCACTCATCAAGAGGGTTGGTTCATATAATACATTTTAAAATAAAACGGGCAATATAACCTGGTACACCAGATAGGATTATCTGAAGGAATCTTTCCCGTTTCCTGATTCTTGTAATGATAAAGTTGCATGTCGGAAACTCTTATAATCTGTTTTATCTATGTCCTTTCCTCCTTTAAACAAATCCATCAGAAAATATAGTAGTTGCTTCCACCATAAAATTCTGAAAAGCAGAGAAAGTTATTCTAGCTAACTACTGACTTATTTCACTCCTATCATTGCCAACACACTTAAAACAATAGTCATATATCAACGTTCAGTTCGTATCCCAACATTTCTCTCTATCTAACACATATCTTCAATGTAAAGGCATGACTCACTTTGAGAAACCAAGGGATCTGTGCACGCCACCCTCTCCGATATCTAACTGCTGGTTTCCTACATGAGCCATAAAATGAACTGCATAGAATGGCAATAATCCGTGGGTCGTCAGACTGGCATTTTGATTTCTCCATAATTGGAATTCACATGTGGGAGGCCCTGCAATGTTTGCAACAAGTTGCTGATTGGCTGACACATAGCCAACAGTGGAACCACATAAATGGTGTCTGTCTCATTTCTTCAAATACAGATGTTACACTGCTTGCCTAATATACCCAGTGGCTTTCCATTCATGCTTCCAGGCTCTTTGTGGCTCCTCTCTCTATAATATGAAAGGTATCTCTCTGACAAAGGCACTTTATTTACATCACTCTTCGACAGTGGGAAGGGCATGAATTCCGCAGCTTACCATTCATACAGTAGCTCTTTGACATTAAACATGCGTTCAATATCACCTGTGACATCAAGGTCAAGCACTGACCATAAGTTAATGAAGGGAAGCACCTCAAATCTTCTGTGTCATGTGCACATTTTAGATCAGGTAGTTGTGTACTACCAACTTGCTGCATTTTGATTGTCTCTTTCCCATTCATATCTACCAACAAAGCTCCATATGAAGACCACAGATTGATAATAAAGTAGGCGAAGGTCTGCCTAGCTCACAGAACATGCAGGTAGTGGGAGCTATGCTGCTGGAGAGGCAACTACAGAAGCATTCAATTTCCTACATGAAAATGGACACTGTCTCAGTTGCTACACATTTCTGAAAATAAATGAGCTCCCAAAACCTTTCTCAACATTGGTCCTCATTGTATATTTAAAGTGTTCCTAGTCTGTGAAAATTATGTAGTCCATGAGAGTTTGACTGTGTTCTAAAATAGTAGCCCCATTGTCCCACCTCTTTTACAATGTTACTTATTTTGAAATATACTTTTAGTAGTTGTATTTGCATGCAGTCCTTTATGAGGTATACATAACAACATTTGTATAGACCACACATACACATACTTATAAAGTGTTTATTATTCCCTTATATGCAAATAAATAGGGTTTTGAAGGCAGTGCTTATTCATACAAAGAGATGGAACTACTGACAAAAGTAAGTGGGAGATACAAAAAGAAAAATTTGATGTCTAAACAGTAGCACATTTTAAGGGCATCATTACTCATAGAAGCACACGTCTATTCATTTTAAATATGAAATGAGGGATACTTTGCTGACTGCTCCAAGGCTGCCTGCAACAGTGGAGGTGCAGAGGAAGCTACCCACAGCAAGCACTATTATGCTTGGACACCTCTCCCGCTGTGCGGGATATTTTGCTGATTGCTCCCAGGAGGGTGCAGTACTGGGCTGCTCTGCAACAGAAGTGGGTTGGAGGAAGATGTCCACACCCACGCTAAGTGCTATTAAGCGTGAACACTTCTACCGCAGCGCAGGATACTTTGCCTATTGCTCCCAAGAGGGACTTCCAGTCCCAGGCTGCCCTGCAAAAGTAGAGGGGTGGATGAAGCTGTCCACGGAAAGCACAATTAAATACAGACACTTCTCCTGCTGCATGGGATACTTTGCTGATTGCTCCAAGGAAGGACTTCTAGTCCCAGGCTGCCCTGCAACTGTAGAGGAGCAGAGAATGCTGCCCACAGCAGGTGTTCTGAGACATGGACCCCTCTACCGCTGTGTGGGCAATGCGTGGGTAACACCTGGGAGAGTTCTGGGCCAAGGGTAAGCCCGTCTTCACCCGTCGATGACCCCTCATGGTTTCTTGCCCCTCTTTCATCTCTCATCCATAGTATCCCTGTTAACCGGTATAGTAGGCCTGGACTTTCAGTTTTTGATTATATTGTATGCGCTTATCTAGCCTGCAGCTTGATCTGATTGATACCGATGTGGGACCTCCAACCTTAATCCGAGGTATAAGCCGACCTAGATCTGTTGGTTTATACTCCCCCTTGACTGTTCAGCATATAAATAAATACAACATATAAATCATGGGAAAGTGAAAATTGGGTTTATCTAATCCCAATAAAGTGAAGAACAACACCATGGATGGTTTCATTGACATAGATGTGGGAGTCATTGACAAATAGATTCAATTAGCTGAAAGACACCTTTCTCTTACAGCTGATAGTCTCAAACAGCCTTAATGCTCTGGTCCAAGAGATTTGCATGTTCCAATTGCAGGATCTCAAAAGTTGTTGCTGTGAACCAGCTCCCATTAACATCTCAACCACCTCAAATAGTCTTTGTCCTCCAATGACTACTTTGCTACCTGCCATTATTTCACCCCCTGCAATACACAAAAAAAGATGGAAGCAGATAAGGTTCTCTGAAGTTTTATGATATTTCCCCATTGGATAACGATGGAAAAGAACTTTTCTCCCAGGTTTGTCATAAACGTAAACTTATGTTATCTGACTGTCTCCTCCCACTATGTGAGAATTTAGAGGCTATTGAAATAAGCTGACAATGGCTCTGGGGCAATAGGTGGCTGTATGTCGCCAGGACTCTATTACTAGCACCACTATTGTAGCCTTAACACAGACTTCACCTCCAGCTGGTAAAGACCTGGTCTGAAGCGTGATAATACATCATCCTATGGCTACCCAACAACCACAAACTATCTCAGCAGACTCTTTGCTGCCACCTTGCTGAGTATCCAGCCTACTTCAACTTTAAATGACCAGTTTAACAAACCTGGCTTGACTGGGTCTAAGGAAAGTAAATCTGTGTGCCATCTACAACCTGCTGCCCACCCCTACATTGTTATTTTGGCCAATACCCCTAGTCCATAGTTGGAAGTACTGGGCAGTTGCTGAATAAAGTCCCTCACTGGCTACATTGCAATATTCAGCATAATGCATGATTGTTCCAAGACATCTTGTTTGTTCATAGAGTGGGTTGGGTGGGGCCTATGAAAAGGGAAATTAAGGATGACTGTATCATTGTTAACTTTGCTAACCTGTTTATTGCAGGAGAATTTATTCAAACATCTTATTTGGGTCTTAACCAACATTGTGTTAGCAAGGTCTTACCATTAGGCTTTTTCTACAAGGATTTAAGTGTGAAACCTGTGCCCCCCTCATATATCCCCACACCAGGGCCTTCTAACTTTGTGCCCCTCTCTGTGCCCACTGCCAATCATTTCTGTTTTATCCGGTTAGTGCAACAATGATTAACAGGAGTGTCCGATTATATCCACTGAAGCCGTTGCCATTTCTAACCCCTCTTTTCTTACCAAGCTTGAGTCTTGGCTGTCTGATAAATTCATGGACAAGCAAGATCTATGTCACACACTCAAGCCTACTTACATCATCCTGTACTGATAAATTGGTTAAGTTGCTGAGCTGGAATATTGCTGGGCTTGCAGACAAATTATGTCTGAAGAACAGTATTGAATTGATCAGCACCTATGACAATGTCTCATTGCAGGATAAATTGGCCACAAACAAGTCATTTTATGATGGTTTTATTTGCTTTTCTGTCCCTGCCTTTCCTTCTGTGGGTGGGCTTGCCTGTACAGGTTTATCAGTTAGGATTAAAACAAAACTTAATATTGGGATGTACAGTATTCCCCATCCTGACAAACAGTGGATTAATCCAAGCACTTCATGTGAATTGATCAAAAACATTTAGTATTATTGTTATCAACGTTTTCACTGACAAGTTTTCTTCTATGGACAACCTTAATTTTTGGTTTAATTTTGATTTCATTGGTGAACTGCAGTTTGAATTTGCTAACAAAGGCATTGATTTGAATATCATACATACAGAGGACTTTAATGCCAAACTTGGTAATTTGATTGAAACATCAGTGGGAGAGATATTTGAGGCTGGTTATTTGGTAGGTCATGTATGTGCTAGTGATTGTAGGGGCACTCCTCAATATCCCTATTTTCTCAAGTTCTCTCTTTGTAATGCTATAGTGGTGTACTTTGTAGTCACACAGTCATCAAAAGGTCCACCATGCTAGTACCAGCGCAAAGGAGCAGGAACAGCTAGGTCCATAGGCCTTTTGATGACTGTGTGACTACAAAGAACACTACCTCCTCCTTGGCCAGATTAATGATATCCCCTATAATATAGGGTTGATCTTCTAAGACAGTTTGAGACCCAGGTAGGAGTCACCTGGGTGTTTGAAAAATCTGGTGTAGTGCCACATAAGACTAATTAGTCCTGTATTCTAAGTTTACGGATCCTAGATCTCTGATGGATGCCCCAGACCAGTTGGCCAGTTATTGTTAGCAGAAATATGTTGGCTAGTATGCGACAGGTTTGAGCCATTGTTCTCTGTTTACCCACCCGG
This sequence comes from Calotriton arnoldi, assembly GCA_963921515.1. Classification (NCBI taxonomy): domain Eukaryota; kingdom Metazoa; phylum Chordata; class Amphibia; order Caudata; family Salamandridae; genus Calotriton; species Calotriton arnoldi. Next base: position 59,501 of record CAWUFW010020692.1, on the reverse strand, counting down.
TATCGTGTTTCTAGATATATCTAGAGTCCTCACTAATAAAGGTGACAACTGAGGAACTCTAAGGTATTATTAGATTTTCTGGACCCCGTGTTTGTCCAGTAGTTTTTATTCAAGAACTCCCTCCTACCGACAAGTTTTCGAGGAGGTTGAGTCCGCCCTGGTGGTATTAACCTACCAGGGTGGGGAGAGGATGCCAATGAGGGAGCATGAAAACTATTATGTGTGTGAGGCATCCTCTTCCATAAAGGATGGTTTTCCCACTGGGCCTGACAGAGAAATCCTGCTGTGTCTGTTTGGTGGAAGTGCTGAACACTTCACTGAAGTTTTGGAAGTTGTGTTCCTTGTGACCTTGTGCTTTTTTGTATCTTGGTGAGCCCCCACACCTTTTTGTGTTGTGATAGAGTTACCAGAGACCATGTTCCCCCCGAAATCAAATTCTCTCTGGAGGAGGTTGCTGAGGCTATTTGCACTAGATCTGCAAATAAAGCCCCTGGTCTGGATGGTGTACTTATGAACCTCTATAAATTTGAGGTGGATCTGTGGGCACCTCTAATTACCAACTATGCATAATGTAGCTTGCAAAAACAGCTTTCCAGTGTTTCTGCAGTCATCCATCATAGTTCCTGTTTTTAAAAATGGGAAACGTATAACTGCTAGTTGCTACAGGCAGATTTCCCTGTTAGATAACTTTTTTATTTTTATTTATTTTTATTGTTTTTTCACCCACGTGAAATTTTAAATATAGCAAGAGAGTCTAGGCTATACATGATACATAACTATGTTACATATTGATAAATAAACATCTACTATCTCAGAACGAGAAGACAGAGACATTTGATTTCATACAACAGTGATGAGCTGGGTGAAGCAGCAAAGTTATACATAATAGATAAAAAAAAATAAAGTGCTATGTGTCAATAAATTACAGAGGATCTCCAAATACCTCCTCCGCCAGCAATTTCTATCTACATATATCATTAAATAATGGTTCAAATTTCATATACAATGCGATAAAATGCTATATAACCATAAATACATATTGTATACCTTTTAACAAGTTAAGATCAATGAGAGACATATCGAACCTGATAAAGTGCTGGATCAGTGAAATTTCCTCTAGGTGGACTAATATATAACCTTAGTCCATCCAAAGTTAGATCTGCTGACTCTAGCTCAGGTCAGAGCCCTGCAACCCAGTTTGTAACTGGGGACCATATCGTCTCGCCCAGTTTTTTCTTTTTATGGCCTTCCAGTTTGTATAAGCTAACCTCCATATTATAGATAGACATAAATCTATTCTTCCATGATGCAAACGTTGGAGGGTCAGGTTTCAGCCAATCCTAGGCAATACATAAACGTGCTACCGCAGCCGCAACAAAAATCAGGTATATTCCTTCCTGGGCTCTGAAATTAGATCCTGTACTATCTACCAGTCCTAATAACATTGTTGCCGGTGTGAATTTAATAAAAGTTTTAGTGATATGGCTCAAAAAAACCTCTATCCCTTTGATAAAGGGCAATAACTTGGGGCATGAGTAAAGCATATGTACAATCTCTGCTTGATCGGCTCCACATCGTTTACATTTTCCGTCATGTTCAGGATCCCATTTAGAAATTTTAGCAGGAGTGTAGTACAAATTGAAGGTGGTTTTAAAGAACTGGCTATTTAGATTTGCTGTTAATAGGGGTTTTTCACCCAATTCTAATGACTCCTGGAGGCATATTGTCGGACTATCTAGCCTGGTCCTCCACTTAGAGATCATACATTGTCCCTATCCTGTAGCCGTATCTAGCTGCATCAATGATAGAGATCTTCTCTATTATATATAATTCATGCTTCTTTTTTAAAAGAAAATCCCTAATCTGTAGGAATTTAAAAAAATCTCTCTTTGACAGGTCGAACATCTCCTGTAATTCTGTAAATGAACATAACTGAGTCTCATTATATAAATCCCCAATTGAGTCAATACCTTTCTGTTTCCACCTTTCCATCCTGAATCTAGGAAAATAGAAAGTAGTAATGTGGTAGCAGAGAGAGGTGTGTAAAAGTTTATTTTAGGAACCGCCAGTCGTCGTCTAAGATGAGACCATATTTTATAAGCGGCACCTAAGACCTTAAATCTGGTTTTCTTATAATAGCTTGATTCTAGTATTCTCATAAAGCATCCTTTTGCTTTATTGCCAAGTTCCATTTCATAAATAGTTGGATATATGATGGCAACACTCCCCTTGGTTTCTCCGGTCAATATAACCTGCGTATATTGAATTGCGCATGCCCAATAATAAAAGGTGAAGTTGGGAAATGACCACCCACCCTGTAATCTTGGCAAGGTCATATATTTAATAGCCCTACTAGGTTTTTTATACCCCCACAAGAAGCTCACACACATGGATTTTAGTTTCTGCAGCCAGAATTTACTAATCTCCACAGGTAATGTCCTGAAAAAATACAATATTTTAGATAGGATGCTCATTTTTATTACATTGCATCTCCCTACTAGTGAGAGGTGCAAGTGATCCATCCTGCCCAGATCTCCTTTAATCTTCACTAATACTGGGGCCAGGTTGCTCTCAACTAGGAGATCCAGACTTGAAGTTATCCTGATCCCTAAATACGTTGCCTCTGACACTCTCCGCCTATCCCGCAAATGTGTTCCTTCCACACAAATTATCTGTGTTTTGGCCTCATTCAGTTTATATCCCAAGACAGCACCAAATTGTCCTGCAAGAGTTTCGATCTCGACCAGTGCTGTTTCAGGATCCGCAGTTGCTATAGCCACGTCATCTGCGTACGCAAATACCCTATATTCAGTCTTGCTCTGAAATACCGATCTTATATTTGAGCTCTCCTCCATTTAAAAAAAAAAAGGGTCAATATATATAGCACAAAGAATAAGGGGGAGCAGGGACAGCCCTGCCTGGTTCCCCTTAAGATATTAATGGCCTCAGATTCAAGATCTATCGCTTGGACTCTGGCTTTAGGGGATTTATATAATGTTCTAACAGCCCCTATAAATCCATTCCCAAACCTTTCCATTCCAAGACTGCCCACAAAAACCGCCAGGCCACCCAGTCAAATGCGTTTTCTGCATCTAATAAAATCAGTCCCAGGGGTGTTTTGTGGGCTTCAACCAGATCGAATAACGTGATCACCCTCCTAATGTGGTCCTCCGTACCCCTTCCAGGAATAAAACCATATTGCCTGATAGACACTAATGGCGTAATGACTCTTGTTAACCTATGTGCCAGTACCTTAGCGTATATTTTTCCATCACAATTCAGGAGTGAAATCGGTCTAAATGAGCCAGGTAAAAGAGGTGGTTTGTCTTTTTTTTTTTAAAACTACAATATTGGCCTCTTCCCATAAAGGGGGAGCCGAGTCTCGCTGTGGTTCTAAAAAAGTTGGCAACATATCCTGTTTCAGTTCGTGAAAAAACACCTAAAAAAATTCCAATGGGAGTATATCTGGCCCTACAGCCTTCTCTATAGACAATGAATTTATAGCTTGGGAGATCTCCTCCAGAGAGATAGGAAGATCCAAGGCCTCTTGATCATCTTTACTGAGACATTCCCTTTCCAGGTCCTGAAGAAAGGCACCATATCTATTTTCCGGATTTTCTATGTCTTCTCGATACAGGGACTCATAAAATTGTCTAAATACTTTGAGTATTTTCATAAGGGTTTACACTACCACCCCCATGAATCTTTTATGGCTGTTATCCCCCTCCCTGTTTCTTTCTGTCTGGTCTTTTTTGCTAGTAATTTGCCTGTGGTTTACCCATATTCATAGCATTCTGATCGATACGTAGTATATTTAGTTGCAATTTCATTGCTAAAGTGTCGATTGATTTTAGTTTTCAAAATAAAAACATCCATTTGCTCTTTTTCAATATCCTGGCTATCAGACAAGCCTTTAGTCATTTTTTTCTTCAGCCAATGACATTTGCCGAAACAGTTCCTGAATCTCCTCCTGTTTAACTTTCTGCAAATGTAGTCCAAAAAGTCTGCAAAGGGTCTCCCCCCTGACACCTGCTTTCATTGCATCCCAAACAATCCCTGTTGCCCGATTTATCTCCATAAATTGCTTTACCCACTCCTTCATATGCTCCTGATATACTAGGTTGAGTAGTAGCTACCAGTCAAATGTGAGCAACACCTTGGTCCTAGCTAGGCCTGCTACAGGGATTTCGAGGATTAGTGGGCTATGATCTGATCATACCTCAGGAAATTTAAAATAAAATAGCCCAAACGTGAAAGTTTGTTATGTGGGATAGAATAATGCGCAAAATCGGGATCGGGGGATCTCTTTTTATTCCAGATATCTATTAACCCATGGTCCACCACCAGAGACTGAAGGGCTTTAAATATTTGGGGTTTTCTACCACGTGTTCCTGTTCCCAAATTTGACTACTCCCCCCTTCTAAATGAATATTTAGGTCGCCATATAAGACTAAGGGGCAAGGCCAAAGGGCTAATTCCGTATTTAAAAAGTCCAGGTTATCAGATTCATCATTGTTAGATCCGTAAATTGTACATAGAGTAAATCGAGCTGTCCCCACCTTACATTCTACAATTACCCATCTGCCTAGCTTATCAGCTAGCCTGCTCTCCAGAAAGCAGTGATTTTTGGCTAAGACTGCAACCCCTTGTGACGTAATCCCCTGTTGTGTACATGCCAAAAAATTAAGACCTAGGTCATTTAGCATCTCACGCTTACCCCAAGGGATGCGGGTCTCATGCACACACACTACGTCTGTCCACATTGCTTTGAGGTCTAGGGCTGTTCGCTGTCTTTTCCCCCTGTCATTGAGACCACAAATATTAATTGTACAGATTTGTATATTATACCCCATTTATATATGGAGCCTGTTTTCACCTAATTAGACAAAACATGGTAGTTTGTATTACTTTTACACCTCAGCACATTTTTATTATCAATGCACAATTTTTATGCAATCTATGCTCACCAGCCTTCCCTGAATACTGTGCATATGGATTATTTTCAACATTGCTGCCATCTTGCTTATGATTTCTTCTGTTTTTCTGATTTATGCCACCACAACTCCCGTGCCCCCCCGCCCTCCCTCTAACCCCTCTCCCAGGAACCCCCCACCCCCAAATGCACCCCCCTTCCCCCTCCTGCTCCCCGGAACAAGAACTGTACTTCTACCGCCTCTTGCCGGAAAAAAGGAGAAAAGATTTGTCTCAATCGACCTAATCAAACCACATTATGTGGCCAATACTAAGTAGTAGGCCACGTGGACTCCAAAGTAGAAGACGCCCTCCTCTCGCTACAAGCCAAGAAGTTAAAACGGAAAGACTCATCACGTTCAAAGAGCCTCCAACACGGAATGAAGGACTAAGCAACAATGCTATGGAACTCGTTCCTCTTGAACCTGAAGTTCAAATTCAAAATCAAACTCAAAATGAGAGACAACTCGCTATTAGACCAAATACAGATGCCTACGTCAACATGCCTCGACAAGAGCAAACCACGATTTCAACAAATCCTGATGCAATTCCAACAATTGATCGAACTGCTTCTGGCTACTTCATAAACTTTGATACGTTCTCTTTGGATCCAAGTGAACCGGAAACGACGCCAGCCAAAAAATCACGCAAACAGCAAGTTACAGACTTTATGCACTTTCTTAAAAAGACTTACCTGGTGTCACCCTGGGTAGAACTATGGATAATCACCGGGATACTTTTCTTTCTTTTCTGGGTAGGCTTGGTAATATTTTTTAGTATGCTTATTAATGGGAAATACATTCGACAAAGCTCTGCAGCCCAAAAGGTGAACTTACTTTTAAAACTACACCAATCATCTCATCGAGAACAAAGAGACTTGTCATCAGTGAACATTACAGCAGTTCCTATACCTGATGGTATAGTTTGGGACAAGGTTGATTTCGATATATTTGGTCCGACTGAAATTTTAAGAATTCCACATTTATTTAAAATATTGTTGAGTGATATCATTACCTCAAGTACATTTTCCGATGATTGGGATTTTGAAACTAGTAATAACATGTTATCTGATTTGGAAAAATCTGCTGCGTTTTCAGATAGTGAAACATTGGAAAGCACATCAGATTTCGAGAGTATGTATTGTTATCAACATTATGGTAATCATTTTCTGCATAACTCTGCAAATCCTAGAAATGTGTTCACATACCACCAGTGGGTACATTGTCCACCACCAGGTAGTTCAAAAACATTTACACAGAAATTTCCATATTTTTCAGGGTTTAATATGTCTGACCCAGCCTCATACTATTATAAGGTTGCACCAACATCAGCACAGAAAAATATGTTGACAAACACCAAACAGATTTACTCTGCTTCCTTTATTGCCCAGTTGTCCGAACAAGGTTTTGACTTGTGGAAAGACACCATAGACCTAAAATCAGTCTGGGGTACTAGGGAATGGCAGGTACAGGGGACAGAAGCTTTGTTTAAAGCATGCCTCATCCCACAACAAATCATGTTTTTGAACGGGACAGTGCAACAGACATCTTGCCTTGGACTAGCTAAGAGCAAGGACTTGAACACACCTCGGTTGCCGACTGCATTACACACCGAGGGCAACATAACATCACAGGAAGAAATTACAGTAGATGACATTATACAATACAACAGATCAGACCCCGATTGGAAAAAATGGTTGATTTGGCCCACAAACACTAATAGTTGTCAGGCAAGATTCAGGGGTAAAACCGAAGGGTTGAGTACCCATAGGCCAGATCCACGTTACGTACAGAGACAACATCCAGGGGTAGTGACATCCTACAGTGTTGGGAAGTTGTGCCTTGATTAGCTAAAAACCTCAACACTCACACAGGTGAAACAACACTTATCCTTACTGTCACAGGATGTGGATCTTAGGGATTTTTTAATGGGTCCCAGGAAGCCACGTCAGAAACATTTCTATTATGCTGTCTACAATGAAATTTGGAAAATATTCCAACAAGAGGCCGCAGAGAGACTACGGGAAATAGACCGTATAAATCTAGAAAAATCTCTAGCAGTGGTAGACAATGGGTTAACTACATTGACCTCCAGGATATATTCCTTAGGCAACATTGTATCTTCTGCGATAGACATACTAGAACAAGATTTGGCCATATTACAACATGGGCAATCACAGTTACGTTCTATTATGTTGTTAAGCTGGGTGCTGCAATCTTTGCGTGCAGGCTACGTGCCTTGGCGTTTTATCAACAGCACGTCTCTGTTTTCTGAATACAATCTAACAGATAAACAGATAGAAATGGCACAAAGGGGAGCAAAATATACAATGCTGCGTATCGAAAAACTGGATAGATTACCATTCACAGTGGCAGAATCACCGTCTACAGAATGGCTAATCCATGGCCACATAACTCTACCTGTCCCTACTTTTCAGTTTCAACATTGCCTTGAACAAAAGCAGGCAGGCAGATATGAAGAAATGGGTAAGGAATACATTAAGGAATCTTGGGATTTACCATACAGATTTTGATGCTGGAGTGGGGATCAAGAAGTGTTCTGAGCGGTACAAACTGCGAGAATGCTTTAAGTGGATCACTAATATGCCAGGATATAATGTTGCACGGAGCTTGTAATGGTTCTGTAGCAAACCTGTCCTGTCAATTGAAGGGTGCCCCAGCTGCAGTGATTACTCCAGCATTCAGGCTACTTTCAAATGGGAGTTACTTGATGCTGAACAGTCAAGGCTGCTGTGGCATGCTCCCGGGCATTGCATATCTGGTAACCGTGAGCTCCAAGGTTACTTGTTGTATGCAAGTATTGTTTCCACCGACACATACAGTCAGGGAGGCGCCGTTATGGCCTTCACTGAATGTTTCCTTAAAACGGTTTGATACTCTAAGCAGAATGAAAGCTATGCTTCTACAGAAGTCTGTGCCCTTAACCTCCGCTCAAGAGACTTTTGATCTCCACATCGCAAGGTCTTTGGCAGAGATACAGGCGCTCATTCATACAAACTGCCCTTTCCATTTTGCAGAAATGATAAATCGTATCTTTAACATGTCTGATAAGACGGGCATTGTCCACCTATTTAAGACCATAGGTTCTGGACTTCTGAGCACCTTTCAGACGGTACTTGGAGTTATACCAAACTTCATACACTCCGTATTCGGAAGCATCTTCGGGGGACTTACACTGATCCTGTTTCTAATAGCAGGTATCCTGATTGTTTTCTATTTGCTACGCAATGGACGTCCCAGTCACCAAGGCGATGGAAAGAACACTCCTGGAGCGCAAATACCGTGACCGCATGGTACAACTTCTAGGCACGCCTCGCCTAAGAGAACTAAGTGAATCTTGGTTCCTGTCATTTCGACCGGACTGGATAGACTGCATCTTACCTGTCCTCCGATGCCTGTTTTGCGGAGAAGAATGCGTGTTAGAACTTTGTTTGACACTACCATCATGTGCGCCACCGGACGTGAATGCGTTACTAGACCCGATAACAGCCCATGTTCTGCAGTGTCCTCAGTGTATTCCAATGTTGATGGCAGCATTCCTTGAGCCCCCTGTTGGTATGAACACCGGCTCCTCCTCTGACACCCAGGCTTTGGATGGCGCACAGGCTGCCCCAGCACCGGCTGCGGACATCGTGGAACATCTGTGCTCAATTGACGTGCTCTGCGAGGTGCTACAGGAGTCGTCTACTGCGGAAGCAAGCAACGAAAATGTTGCGTCTACCAGCCAGGACACATAAACATTTGAACTCATTTGGCTCGTCGTGTGCTGGGAAAAATTCGCCCTTTTTTAAACAAGCTCAAATTTGGAACTATGGAACTAAATTGACATTCCTTTCATTTTTTGGGCATTCATGACTTTTTAATGCTTATAGTGATCCGGACTATATCAACTGACATTTTAGAGCTAGGGCTTGCAAACTTTTTTTTAACGTTTTTAAGTTTTTTTAGACATTTTTTAGAAGTTTTTAAACATTTTAGTTCAAAAGATGTTTTTATGAACTTTGTGCGTACCACTATCTAGTGGTACGCACTAGATAGTGGGTTTTATATTCCACATAGGTACCCTATATAGGCGCAGGTAACATCGCAACCTTTCACCTACATCCTTCGCTACATTACATACATAACAGTTCTTAGGCACTGACCTTTTACCTAGATATGACACTGCATTCAGAACGCAGGTTTTTCCCTGGTTCGACTCTCATATATTATGCATGAGGCTTCTTGGAAGCACAGCAGGACTAGCAGTAGGATTACCATCTCCTGTATAATATATCTGTATAAAGTTCAGGCCCAACGTCATCCTTTAGGCCGACACAGTACCACAGCAAAGTAGGACCCCTGGGGAGACCTATGGGTATATACAGCACATCTTGCTTAGGAAGATAGAGGAGACCATGACTTCCCGGCTGACACACTGACCAGAGACGCTGAGATTCCTGCATGCAGACGCTCCAGCTAGCAGTGGTCTAACATCCCTCGCGGGGTGTCCAACTCAAGACCAGGACGGGGTTCCATATTCTCTAAACTCACAGGTAATGGGGTGGACTAGATCCTAGAGGGATTCTTGGCATAACACCTACATAGATGCTAGGTACATTTAGGTACATCTAGTTAGGGAGGCATCGTAGGAGTACGCACCTTTTATCATGTGTTTTATGTACATGTATATATTCATGATTTCTGCAAGATGGTAGAAGTATACCATCCCTTTACTTTCATAGTATTGCTAATCATATATCTCTGCTACTGTCTAACTGTTGTTGCAGCTCCTATATTCTACACTAGAATAACAACTGTTCAATAAATACTTATTGAAACGCCCCGACTGTTTATTCTGTGTATCTCTCTGAGGCAAACTAAATGAGCACGAGTGACTGAGCGAAAGGTAGTATATTATTTCCACGATCCTGGGGGATCAGGGTTGTCATGTTCTGAGGTTGCCACAAACTATTCTCTCCCCGATAAGAGGAGACTCTAGTGGCACTGTGAGCTAGCTAATGCAGACAGGCTAACGTATCCGGTGGGGGTGCACGGAATCCATCCGCCACCAATCCCACAGTTTATATTATCCGAACGAGCAGATCCTGTATAGGATATATAGGAACTACACGACAACGCTCGACCAGCACCTCGGCCCACCAGTGATTTGGCGGATTTCAGTGGCATCCTTGATGTGCGCGATGTCAGTGGGAGGCGCTTTGTTTTCCAAGGAACCCAGCGCACGGATTCGTGAATGAGCAGCCAGACAGGGTGTTCGAGTGCAGTATCGCACTTAGCAGCTTGATGTTTGCCAGTCCATAGACCGCGAAATCGCAGCAAAAGAGAGCACAGCAACATGTCTCCCGGCATACTCTGACTAGAGGGCAGTTATTCGTGAGGAGCCCAGATCCGGAGGAGCACCGATTGCCCGTGATCACAGGGATGCCATCTTCCCCCTCTTCCCTGTTAGATTACACTGTGAAAGTCATAGGTAGGATTATTCTGAACAGGTTAACATTTTGGGTGACCGACCTAATCTCCAGAGCGCAGTGTAGAATTCGATCTGGTTTGTATACACAACTGACAAATGCAGCTCAATTGATCTAGCCTTTATGGATCTCTCCTGTGCATTTAACAGATCCAAATTATGGGCCATACTAGAGTCTATGGTGGTTGATAGTAGTCTTGTTGCGTTTCTACGAGCCTTTCATCCTGATCTTAAAGCTTCTGTAAGATATGGGGTAAATGGCGAATGCTCAAAGTGCTTTAGTCTGGGACGAGGAGTTTGTAGGGGCTGTGTCTTAGCGCTCATCTTATTTCTTGTATCTATCAATAGGAAAGACTCTGCCCCGGTTAGCAAGGACATGCCAATTGTGAAGGGTAGTGCCATTCCTGTCCTGTTATACGTGAATGATGCCATGTTACTATCTAGAACATCCAAAAGGCTTCAAACCCTGTTAGTCACTTTTCTTTGCTTTATGGACAACCTGGGTCTGGCCACCAACCGAACCAAAAGCTTTGTAATGTCCTGCGACCCTAAGAGCCTTATGTAAACATGTATCATGCTACATGGTACCCCAATTCACGAGAACACACAAATGTCCTTATTTGGTGGTTACTTTCAACTCTCAGGGGTCATGGGCACCTTGGTTGGCTTAGAGAAGGCTGACGTTTTGCACTTCTGTTTTTTGTTTTTTTATTTTATTTGGCTGTACAAAATTGGTAAGAAGCTCATAGCACAATTTTTTGTAGTTTATAAAAAAATGCTTACTGACTCTTACTTATGGTTCTTGTGTGTGGGATTATAAGGCTGTCAAACGTCTGCATGGTGAGGAAAACAGAGTATACAAGTGCATTATGGGTCTCTCAAAAGGTCACCAACCTACTCAGTCCACGAGAAACTTAGGTTATCTTTAAATTGAGGTTCATATTAACTTGGACGCCTTAATGCTGATATGTTCTATTTGATGCAATCGTCAGGCTATTTGTATAATGAGATTATAATGGAACGCTTATCCTGTGATAGAGGCCTCCAGTTCTCTTGGTTATGCTATATCGAGGCTATCTGCACCAAGCTATGCAGGCCCTCTTTATTATTGAACCCGGAAGAATTGTCTGCACTGGATAAACACTGCCTTAAAACAAATGTAATGGATGCCATGTAAAAAGAAAGAGAGATGGTTGACCTTCAGAAACCCACCAATAAAGATTATATATTATTTAAAACAATGCAGGGGCAGGAGCAGTACCTCAACATGGTGACCAACACATGGGACACGTTGCTCCTGACTAGATTTAGGTTTGGAACCATTAGATGTCAGCTCTGCTTTTCTCTGTGCCAGTTTGATTCATCTGCTGTCATTTCGTGTTCGTGTGATGAGCACTTTCGTCAAACCCTGGCACACTTTGTATGTTATTGTAAATGTTATCATATTTATACTAAAATGTTTTTAAGTCCACTGCTCCGGATTGCACGTTGACCAGATGTATCCCTGTGTTATTATATTTACAGAAGCTTTGTTCCCCTGAGGTTTGTGCATGATTTTCAACATTTCTTGAATTTACTGTGCAACATAGGCAGTCTCTAATGTTATAAAATGTTGATCATATATTTTAGACTATTTTTATCATTTTAATCTGGGTTTGTATTTCTATGAATTTTATATAATGTTGATGTTGGTGATGCACTTTTATGATTGTTTTTGATGATCAAATAAAGCTTATTGATTATTATTATTATTAAATATGATATCAGTCTGCACATAGCTTCCTCCACATCTGAAAAATCTACTCCCACTTATTTACATGTACAATTAAAAAACTTTGTTATGTACCAAAATGTTACTATCTTAAAATTTCAGGAGGAGCTAATTAACAGAAAGGATGGATAAGCTGAGGATCAGATTTGGAAAGGGGCTGTTGAACGTAAGTAGGGTTCTCTCTCATTAACTATTGGGCAGTACATGAGGAAGGGTCGGGGCCTTTAGTCTAAACTTGTTCAGAAGAAGAAGGCTGCCAGCCTTCCCCCCTGCCTCATATGGAATTCTTTCAGACATTGCAGTCAATTGCACCTCCCCCTGGTTTTAACTCCTCTACATGCCTAAGCAGGACTGAGTGTACTGGGAAGAACAGGCTTTTTAAAAGTTTTTGTATATAATGAGGTCTAATGAGTTGTATCACTTCATTGTCTTTTTATCTTAAGGTTTTAGTTTTTTTTTTAAGTGTATGGATTTGTATTTTGTGCTGAAAAATCTCCTCGATGCCCTGCCCGCAGTGGGGCTCCATGCACTCCAATAATAGCTGTCTTTAGTTCCAGGGGGAGAGGCAGTAACGGTCCGTGGTAGGAGTGCCGGCCGGGCGGTGACGTGGGGTGGGGGAGGGGCAGGGTGGGGGGTAGTAAACCACGGATTACGGCCGAATACAGGTAAGTAAACATTTAAATAAATAAAACAAATTTCGTTGTGAGCGCTGCATCGCCAAATGCGATGCAGTGCGCACAACGAAATTCGTTTTATTTATTTAAATGTTTACTTACCTGTATTCGGCCATAATCCGTGGTTTACTACCCCCCACCCTGCCCCTCCCCCACCCCACGTCACCGCCCGGCCGGCACTCCTATCACGGACCGTTACTGAAGACAAATGCATGCCATAAACAAATAGAAAGAAAGATTACAAGAGTGACAATGAAACCAGTCAAAAGCAAGCCTAATGAGCAGGCATAAAGCCCACATAGTGAATACAGCATGTCGAGAGACAGCGCATTCATGCCGTCAAGGCTCAACCTAAAAATGGCATTCAGGGATTCATTTGCTTTGTTTTGAATGCAGAATGTTAGCACTATAGTCATTTGTTAGAACTCTGCGATGAAGCTAGTGTAGAGCACTGGGAAATCAACTACTTATTAATTAGTTACTGATGCTGTCGAAAGTAATAGTTTTAATCAGCATGCTGAATTCTGACAAATATTTCAACATTTCTAGAAAATATGTCCACATTTTAGCTTTCTAGAGCACCAACCGTAATTTCTCTGACAAAAGATTAACCCTCATTATGTTTATTTAATTCAGTCTCCTCTATGGGAAATGGTTTAAATTCCACAGCTCTTATTCCACTATTATGCATTCAGATGTGCTTGCATTTATCATGCATATGGAATGTTAGCATTCTACTTGTGAAATAGAGCTCTATGATGAATGGCAGAGCACTGAACAATCAACAGACAGGCTGCTGCTATTGTTGGAAGTACACATTTTACTCGATATTCCAAATCTTTTTCACACATAGCTGAGGAAGATGTTTGTTGATTTATAGAGAATATGTCCTCATTTTAGCTTCAGGTGCCGAAGACCTCTAAGGCATGAAAACTTGAACTTTTTTCGTCTGAGCTTTTCCCACTTAAATCTAGCAGTTTCGATGAGACTCCATCCCGACACCACAATTAGTAGACATCAAGCTTACTCTCCTCAACCCCAGCCCACGGCCTGCTCACACCGAAGGCTGTCGACTTCGGGAGGCAACTTTTCCACTGGGATGGACCTGGTCCTGATACCCAACCTGCGCTCCATCTCAGTCAGCCTTAAAACTTACCCTTGTTGCTTTCCCGCACAACCAGATGCCCGCGGTTGGTGCTTAACACTTTTTGGTGCTATTTTTTTTACTTTAAACTTAAAATGTTTATAACTCGTTTTCTTCATATTGGATTTTTGTCATTTTGGTTTCATTTTATTAAATTTTAGTTTATTTTTATAATTTGGTTCGGGATTTTTCTTGTGTTTTGTTTTGATTTTACTACTGTTTGAGTACTGCATGAAGACTTTACATGTTGCCTTTAAATTAACCTATTTGCCCTGTTCCATACCTACCAGGAAGTTGAGGTTAATTTAGTGACTTTGAGAGCATGGGCGTAGGAAGTATGGGGGACGTGGGGATATATCCCCTGCAGATTTTCAAGTGGGTGGGACACAGGGGACAAGGGTGGGGGGACGAGGGGACAAAAGAATTTCCCCTCTCCCTTCTGTGATTGGCAGGGCCATTTGCGTGCAAAACCGCTACATATAATGGCCCTGCACTTGACCTGTCTCCAGTGAAAAGCCCTACCCACCCTCTGCCCTTTGTTATGCTGCACCCGTCCCCTCCATGAATTCTTTATCACCTCGCTGCCACAGCTGCTTGCAGACTGCACTGCACAGTTGATTGCAGTCTGATCCTGCCACATCTCAGCGCTACCCTGTCTGCCGCCTTGAAGTCCGAGCCCTAAGGGCAGCAGGAAGATTTGAATAAGCCAGGTAAAGAGGTTTGGGAAATACAGTAGTGGCTTAGATCCACCACTACTCACACAGCGAGCATCCTCACTGCAAGCTCTGAACTCATTACTTTCCTCAAAGTGATATGATGTGATACTGTGCGCAGTCAGGGACATATGCAGACACCTTCAAACAGGGGGACAAAGACGTGCAAAACCAATAAAACAATGAGTAAACAGGCCTTCCCCTACCCCACACTCAGGCTCTGTAACTACATCCCTGGGGCCTCAGACCGAGAGAGATGCAGAGCTCAGTAGTTACAAAGTGGCTTTTTGGCATGTCCAACTTGGCGAGTGGTGCAAAGAGACTATTCTCGTGTCTCAGTGTTCTGTACACATCGTGCGGCACTAGAGGCCGGTTGCCTTCCAAGCCCATTGACTGGCAACCTACCGCTTCACTCGTATTTTTGTTTCACCTTGATTTGTTGACATTTTTCGGGATTGTCTCTGTGCTTTCAATCTCCTAATGGGTGTTTTACATCATGCTGGCTCTTTGCCGATGCATATCCACCTCTTCCCGCTTATTGTGTTTTGAATGTCGAGGCCTCACGAGCTGAAGCATCATCAGGGCGTGACTGAGGAGTTAAGCGTGGCAGTTTCAGATCACAGTTGGTTCAGGTGGGAGCCAGGGCTTGAAATGAGGAATTCTGGGCTGCATAGGGCACCTTTCCCTGAGCCTTCTCACTTCACTAATGAAGTCTAGTAAAGGTACCAGATGACACTCTATCAGAAAAAAACACTATTTTACAGTCCCTGACTTTCCATAAACACAGTAATGCATTCTGGGATATGTAGTCTTGCATTACATCAGCTTAACCTAGTGGACTAATACACCTGAGATCAATGACAGGAAAAGGGAAAGTCCATTACTTGACCACTGTGTCTCTGATGATATTATGGAGTCCACTGGTAACACTAAAGGTAACCCATGCTTATTGAGGCAGTACTACTCTGAACCCGGATAGAAATATGAGGGCCCTTTTTGCAGGCGTGCCAAGTGTTAACCAAGTTGCCCCATTATCGAGTCTATACCATTAATGGCCTGCCAATGTTTCCAATTTAAAACGTAATTTTCCCACTTCGGCTTGTTGTGCTTGTGTTTGTTATTCCCAAAAGTGCAAGTGATTTACTCACAGTATTGTACTAAAATTTGAAATTTGAGTAGCCCTTATGATCCCACTGCACCAGTTTGCGCCCCGTCCACTTTTAGAATTCCCAGGCCTGCTAGGGCATCTTCTTAAAACATCCATAAAACGTGTGGCACATGCTTTAGCACCACATTCCCCTCTGTGCTGTCTCTTTGTGTTTGTCCATGACAGCTGTGGGTCTTCTTGAATTAGGGACACTCAAGTGGGCTTTCAAGGAGAAACTATGCTTCATCAGCCAGGCTCTTTAGCCAGCAGCCCTTTGCATTCTGGTACTTGTAGTTTTACGTTTTCTACTATAGGCATGGACTTTGAAATCCAGGCATGCAAAGTACAGTGGGCCAAAAATCCAGAACTGTCTGAAGGGCCTACATTGGACATGTGGCCAATTGGCAGTTAGGAGTGTAATGGCTCTAGGCATGAATCTGGGCCCAGGATGACAGAGGGATGATGGCTCTCAAAGAATACAATCTGTGAAATTCCCTTGTCAACAACATGGGGCCAGTATTATACTTCTGCATTGCATGTCAGGGTGCAAACTCAGCAGTTAGTTGCAAATTCTGTACACATCACTGGTAAGGCCTCGTCTGCAGTATTGAGCCCAGTCATGCAGGTCACATCTAAAAAAACAATGCAAAATTATCAACAGGCATGTCAGGGACATATGCAGACACCTTAGTTCAGGGGGACAAAGATGTGCAAGACCCAATAAAGCAATGACGAAATAGGCCTTCCCCATCCACACACTCAGGATCTGTAACTACATCTCTGTATCCATCAGGACCGCCCCAAGGATGCTCCAAGTTAGGAAGGAGCTGAAGATGCATGTCTTTAGAGAACACTACAGCACAACGCAATAAAGAATTCACCTCCCATCTCAGAACCCAGTACCTCCTACCTAGATTCACTTTCTGGTTGGATCTCTGCCTTTGACCCTGAACAGCACTCTGCTGCCATTTCAACTACAAGTGCACCTTACAGATACCGTCAATTTGAATACAATGGCACAGGGTTCAAGCGACAAGTCCTGCCTTTGGAAGATCCATATTCTTGCATAGTCCGGTGGAGGCTACGTATGGAGAGGCATGAATGAGAAACAGCAGAAGCTGTACACAGTGAAGTTGGCAAGCATTTTTTAGTAGTGGTACCCTCCGACAATTACAGACAAGAGACTGGTAGCTGGTGATGCTCTGAAGCAACATTCCCTCTAATGGACATAGTAATGTAAGTACCCCAGCAGAAGTAACAAGGATAGGAGAAGATATAATAAAATAGGCTTCGATAATTGCCAGAGTCAGTTGTGCTGAGTAAGCACTGTTAACTTGGGAGACTGTTTTGGGTAGAAAGTGGGCAGGGTCTCAGAGATGAGGTTGACCCTGTGGCCCTTATTTCTGGTCATATAAAATGTTTCTGTGCTACACCATGGGGAAGGGACAAGGCTGGCGTCCTTGTGTCTTGCAGTAGGAGAGAAAAGGGTGTATCTGCTCTACAGGCAGGAGATAAAATGCAGAAAGAACCAGACTAACCACTCTGGCGTTTCCTTTGTGGGCTGCAAGCTAAGGATGCTTAATTTAAGCTGGTGTCTGCAGGTGGGGCCCAACTGCATTCTTTTTTAGAGACTGATACATGTTTTAAACCATCAGAGTGTAAAACAGAACAAGAGAGAGAAAGGCATCAAGGGGTGTGGGCAGAATGAGGAAGGTAAATATGGAAAACAGTGAAAAGGGAGAAAGCAAAGATGAGAAAGAACCTGCAAGAGTGAGATAATGTGGAGGGAGAGTATGTTAGTGGATGAAAGAGCCCCGAGCTGAAATCAAGAGTAGACAGTCTTGGTATTCAACAACCTCGCATGCATGCAAGCTTCTCCTCTGCATTTGGCAATGATGCATGCAAGCTTCTACTCGCAGTTCGCCAATGATGCATGCAAACTTCTCCTTGGCATTTGGTAATGAAACATGCTAGCTTCTGTTAAAAAAAATAAAAATATTGGGTCAACTCCACTTACTCTTATACAAATTAAGCTTACTGCCTACCCAACAGTGCCCCCATGACTCCCTTCATCATTCAGCCTCCTGTAGTTTGGGGCTTATTTGAAAATATTTGGGCTGATTTTAGTTTCTAGTGTGGTGCTAAAGGCAGCGGAGGTGATGGCCAAGTTGCTGTTACCAATAATAATGGAATGTCAGCTCTGGTGGCTTAGTGGGCGAATGCGTCCTCTATAGGGGCCTTTGTACGACCTCATGGTCACAGCTTCAAATTCTGGTGGGTCCACTCAGCCTTTCATCCTTCTTAGGTTAATAGAATGAGTACCGTTTGGTATCAATAAGCATCTGTTATTCAGTGCCAAAATACCCTTGGGTGAACGTGTGCTTTACAAATTCAGGTTATGGTAATGTCAGAAGAGGATCAAACAGGCGCAGATTATACAGGGTGGGTAGGCAGTTCCCTCAGCCGCCCTCCTTCTTGGTTTGTGGGTTCCCCTAGAAAGTGATCAGAAAGTATCCCCAAACATACACAGGACAATGTCTAATAACAGGTTTGAGAGCTAGAAAATGGAAAAATACTGCTTTTTGCTTGGTAGAATCACTCATTTTCTTTTGACCGAGTATTTTGCTATCACTCTTTATCATGGCACTAGTCTTCGTGTATTTATGTATTTATGTAGCCACCAGTAGTGGTAGAGTTAACTGGTTTCTGGGCTATTAATGCTTTATGAAGTAGTGCTCTTTAAAGCGGTGTTTCTTCAATGTGTAAAATTTCCACCTGCAGCGGTTCCACCTTTCGTACAAAAAATGAACATAGTATTTGCACTATTTTTCATTCGATTTTTAAATCCGGGAACTGCCATTATTAACTGCCTATTTCGTACTCACTCCCCTATATATTTTGAGAGCCAGGCCCTGGCAGAGTAGTTGTGTAATAGAGGCTAGAGGTTTCCTGCACCATGTCTGAGCCTTCAAGCATCACGTAGCCAACATTCAGCGAGGTAGGAACGTCAAACACTCCTTAAGTTATCCTTGGATCTGCTTTTAGGTGGATAGCCGAGCTCAAAACCTTCTTGCCAGAGATGCTGAGGGAAATTGGAATCATCAGGCACCGTTTAATGGGCGTACAGGCTCACACAACGGGCGATTTGTATACGGTCACTGGAAAGGCCACAAAGTTGTCCCTGTCCCCCCCAGAAATGTAGTGTCTTCCATGCCCCTGTTTGAAGGTTCATCCAAACCAGAATTGTGGATATTATTTGAGGGGGATACACACCCCCTCTCAGCTAATACCCCAATTTCTTACACCCCAGATATTTTATTGATAACCGCCTTTGAGTTTGATGAACAGAAGCATCCCTGCCTTTCTTGATCTTAAATCAGAGCGTCCATTTAAGGATTTCCTATAATGAACTTTACACACGTCAAAGGAGCTAGATCAATAAAATGAACAGGATGAGGCAACGAGGCTGTGAGAAGCTTTCTCTCTACGTCTCACTCTTACTCACAAATTGGCATCAATTAACGCCAAAGGAGCAAGTTTAATTCACTCCACATTTAACGCTTTCCATAGTTCTTAACAAGCTATAGGTGAATAGATCATGTCCCAGTGATTTATTTGGAATTTTCATTGCAAGATATGTGCGTATTTCTCATAAAAAGAACATTTTGCAGATCTACTGCACTGGTCTTCAGAATTAGCAATTTCAAGTCAAACAATCCAAATGCGTGTCTGCAATTGATTATACTGCACGCACGCGGTAATAGAATGATTTCTAAAAAAGTAGGCAATGTTTCAATATAGCATGCAAGTAATGTAAAGTTTGCTCCTGATTGCACTGTTGAAAGAAAAAGTAAACTAAATCTATCGTCTGGGGTTCTAAAGAAATAACAATGAATAATTGCTTAAACATGTCTCTGCTGTCGCAATATTTTAAACTTTGACATTAATAACAGCTGGAAACTACTTGGAAGCACAACGTAAATATGATGTGACAAGCAGGGGCAATTTGCAGGTGGTAAACGGTATACAAGAGATATCCATAGACAAATGCCTATATCTGGAATTAATATCGTAGCCAAAGTACGAGAGCGCCCTTGCCAGTCTGAGATTACAGAGGTAAATGGGGTGGCCCCTTCACTGCACCTGCAAATTGGTCCCAGGGGTGTCAGGGCTACTCCACTACCGTCAGAACTGCCTCCAGCGGTAGCAAGTTAGAATATGTGAATATATTACATTTTCTGCTTTTATATTTCCCTTATTAAACTTCGAAATTTGCATCCTTATGAATACAGTTTTTAATTTATATTCACAACTGAGAAATGCTTTTAAGGGAAGTATTTAATATGTATATATATGTTACATTGTTACCAAACTATGGTTAGTGTTTTCTTTGTGCAGATGTATTTATTTGTCTCTGGAAAATATTTCCAATTAATCTGTTGAACTGTGGACTAAGGGCTGGAATTTTGATTGGCGCTGCTTCATGTCCTTATCTTAAGTTAAAGCAGTGATTGGTGCAAACGCCTTTTAGGAAATCAGGTTTCTTTAGGCGGTTGTTGTTTCTGCATATTTGTTGTGTCTTGTCTTGTTGTGATTGTAATGTGTTCTACTGCTGCTGTGCTTTAGTGCTGTATTATTGCTATGTACTGTTGTTGTGTTATACCGTGGTTGTTGTCTTCTGCTTTTACTGGTCTGTTGTATTGCCCCCTGTTATGTTTTAAAGGAGCTGTTATGTTCCTTTATGTATGTTATTGTGTTGTTTACTTTAGATATGTCAACAAATGCTGCTACATTTCTGTCCAAAAGCAGC
The DNA here is from genome assembly GCA_963921515.1 of Calotriton arnoldi. NCBI lineage: Eukaryota > Metazoa > Chordata > Amphibia > Caudata > Salamandridae > Calotriton > Calotriton arnoldi. Next base: position 38,781 of record CAWUFW010020692.1, on the reverse strand, counting down.
ATGTTCCTTTAAAGTTGGTGTGACAAGCAATCATTTACCACTAAAGTGATAACATAGTACTGCTCCAGCTCTTCAACTGTTTAAGATACCACCAGACAGCCAAAAACTGTGGCTGAAATTGTGCCTTAAATTAGCAGTAGTAGCGCTCCTTTTATGTGATGCAGCCTTCTGGTGTCCAATTACACATTCTCAATGTGCACATGTAGAAGATCCGCTTGACAGCACAAAGCAACAGTATATGGGTGGGTGGATACCTAAGAGGAGCAGAAAGAGTAGGAGGTAAGTCAAGGATGCACTTGAAGAAGAAGTAAAAATGTCTGCTAATGGAAACTGTGTAGTTAAATGTGAGTTTCCATAGGAAATGCATTTTTTTCCCCCAATAACTTTGGGGGCAGTTTGATGAATCTTCATGAAACTTTCTAAAAAAAGTAATCTACCTCGGCACCTTCTTGGAAAGTTTTGGGGTTATCCCTCAAGAGAAAGCCGAGAAAAACAGGGGTCCCAAAACACTTTTTTCCTCATGTATATTTCATAGGAAAAATTAGACAATGATTCAGAAAAACAGCTGAATAGAATTTCACTAAATTTCACACACTAAATTTCGCAGAAAGTAAGATCATTACTCAGAAAATGTGCTACTTGTGATTTGGTGTAAATCCGTTCAGTAGTTTTTGAGAAATTAGGGTTTAAAATGTGTAGATATATTGACAGTTGTTCCTGTGGGAATCCAAAAAATAAAGCTTTTCGATTTGTCAAGAGGGCTTGGTCCCACGAGAGAGTTCCACTCCAGCAGAAACTCGCACTGTGATTGGCTGGCCGCAACCTGAACAAAAATGTTGCAGCCCCATGACATGACTCAGAGAGTCGGTCCCCGTGTCCTACATAAAGAAAAGATGACTCATAAGGGGGGTAGGGTGTGGGTACCCTAACCACCTGTACCTTGTGGGTGGTTCCTGAGTAACCATGCTGGCTGTCAGATTTTTTCTAAAAAGATGTATGGGCACCACAACACCCCATGAGTCTCACAGGAGTTATCTCTGCCTCATGAACTCTCGCAGGAGTCCCACCGGAACAAGAGCAACCCCTGGCTTCTGTGGGCCTCCTGTGGAATTCGGAAAACAATTTAAAAAGGAAATGTGTGGGGAGGGGGAGTCTGTGGATGGGTGCCTGCTAACAGGGGTATGAATGCCTGCAAGGTGTTGGGTGGCAGGCCCTGTGGGCAACCCCCTGCTGCATAGATCTTCGGCTACATGCGGCAATGGGTTGGTCGTAAACATATTGTTATACAATATTAGGTTATGTTTAAATAACTATAGAGAGTCACTGAGAAAAACAAATGTTAAGTTGAAGCTATTTGTAAGCTTGTTATGCCTATACCTGCCTCTCTCCCTCTGTCCACTATTGTCCTAGTCTATCCCCTTGCCCCCTCACTCTAGCTAAACACTGTTGGTTGTGCAGCCACTGCTCCTCCCACCTGCCCTGTTTGGTTAGCTTGCTGCTCCTGCTCTGCTCTCCCATGACTTCTGTTGTCGTTTTGTGTTCCCTTGCACCCTTCCTCTCCCAATAGATAGTCTATTGAGCTTTCATTGCCCCTTGCGCCTGCCCTGCGCAGTCCGTTGTGCTGCCTCTGCCCCTCCTTCCTGCCCAGCGTGGTCAGCTTGCGGCCTCTGTCCCTGCCCTCTACCTCCTTCCTCCCATCGTCTGAATCCATGCTCTTATCCCTTCCCTCCTGCCCTCCATTGTCCATTGTCCTACCCCTCCTGCTTGCCCTTCATTGTCCATTGTGCTGCCATTGTCCCTACTGGGTGACCAGCCTAGTCTGATGTGCTGTTACTGCCTCCCCTGCCTGCCCTGCATGGCTGCCCCAGCTCCTCTGGCCTACCACTTTTCCTCCATTGTCCATGTTGTAGCATCTTTCCCTGCCCGGGTACCCACCAATGACTACGTCACACACAGAACTTAGTTTTACATGTCTTATACGTCTGCATGTAACGGCAAACCTAACATTCTAAACTGGGCTTCGATGCATTCCGCTCTAACACTTACACCACAGTGTTATGGAGTTCCATTGGAGCCAAAAGGGTTCCATCATTTCTAACTCGCAAGACAGTGCATCGCCTCATCTGTTAAATAAAAAATGATTTTTTTTAACAAAATATATAGATAGATCGACATAGACAATTGAATCTCTTCAATCAACTTTTTTGCGCTTTAATTGTTCCACCTGATCATGTTCTCTGAAACTGGGAACTAACATGTCCAGGATCTGAGTCAGTGGTGTAGAGGTAACAGCAGTCACTGATGGTTCAGACTCAGTCTCTCCTTCAACAGTTAAATCTGATGAAATGTTTGTTAAAGGCCTATTGTGAGTAGAGCCTCTGGCAATAGACTTCCCAGGGCGCTTGGCGCCACCATGTGTCCCTTGGTAGACACCACATGAAAAGGTTCTGCATTAAATGGGGCATCAGATTTTCTTCTCTGCATCTGTCGTGCAAGCACTCGATCTCCTTTCCTGAAGATAATATTCTTTGCACGTCGTCTTTGGTCAGCATATGTTTTCATCATCATCAATTACTTTCTTTGGTATTTTCCAACCATAAAAGTACAAAGCCCACAACAAATACATTGACAATATATAAAGATGAAAATACATAAAAAGGTTCAATCAACAAATCTCAGCAAAAGTAGCAGGACAAGCCTGATCCAAACATGTGAATCATGGAACCAATATCTGTGGCTATATTTAATATCATAAAGTATGTTTTCATCTTTTCACCAAGTCACAAGTTACTTTCTCATCTCTTGGAGGGAGTACCGTGACCTTGTATAGGTACTTTGGAAAAGTACTCAGCAGGATTCTGATTTTTCCCTGGATGAAGTACAATGGTGTAAATATACTCTTGTAACTGTAGTCTGATGAGGCATTTTGGTCTTTGGATCACCAAATATAGTCAGAAAGCGTAAACTAAACAGCTATCCATAAAGGAAGACATGGAAATGTTCGCAAGCCCTTACCACAGCTAACTTTTCTTTTTCAGGTTGTGAGAAAGCACACTTTGTTTGAGATAAACTTCTACTTGCATACGCCACAAAATGCTGTAGAGCATTCAAGTGTCCTCTGTGCTGTGCAAGGATAGCACCTATACCAACGGGGCTAGCATCAACATCAACCTCTGTATGAAGCTTAGGATTTAAGTACGCCATTTCTGTAGCATTCTCAATGGCTTGTTTGATTCTTTTAAAGCTTTTCTCACATTCATGTCAGGGGCGTAACACAGGCCCCCGCAGCCCCCGCGTTGCGTGGGGCGCCCAAGTTCCAGGGGGCCCCCTCAGCACAGCACTGCGGTGGGAGAGCTCCTGATAGAGTCCGCAGGGGGCCCCTCCACGTACCTTGCAGCGGGGCCATCTCAATTTACATTACGCCACTGATTCATGTAACCAACTAAATGAAACATTCTTTTTCGACAAGTCTCTCAATGGAGCACTTACAGTGGCAAAGTCTTGTAGGAATCTAGAACAGTAACTGGCCAGTCTAAAAAATGAACGCACCATAGAAACATCTTGTGGGAGATCAACATTTGACAGTGCCTGTACTTTTGCATGATCTGGTGTCATACCCCAATCAGAAAAGATATGCCCAAAGAATATTAGCTTTGTCTTATTGAAAACAATTGTCTGCATTCAAATTCAAACAACATTCTTGCTTTATCATGTTCTTTCTGTGTAGCTCCGAAAAGCAATATTTCATTGCTGTAATTGAATGCATTCATGACAGGCTGTATGATACGTCGAATGACGTCTTGAAAGAGCAGGGCAGCGGATAACACACCAAAACATAGTCTTGGTATCGAAACAGGCCAATATGTGTAGAAAAGGTTGTAATGTACCCACAATTTTCTTCAATGTCTAACTGATGATAACATTTATTTAATTCAAGGCAAAAGAAGACCTTTGTGTCATTTAATTGTATTATCATGTTAGCAATATGTAGACCTGGATATCGTTCTCGTTCAATTGCCTTGTTTGCCTGACGCATGTCAATGCATAAGCATACAGCTCCTTCACTATCCTTTTTAGATACTGCCACTATGGGAGAAACCTATGACATTGGGCCAGTTGAATGCTCAATAATGTTATGCGTAAGTAGCACTTCAAGTTCTTTTGCAACAGCTTCTTGCAAATGAAAAGCAATTTGTCTATGTCTCTGAGCAGCAAAACTGACTTCCTCATTAATATGCAACTTTACTTTCATAGTCCTAAGTTTTCCCAAACCATGAAATAATAAAAGGAACTGATTTACTATTTCATGGTGAGCATTCATGTTGTAATACTTGGAGATCAGTCCCATATCAGTAGGGGTGCTGAATCTGAGGAGACAGGCACTTGACGCTGTGCATTGAAGCACATGGATGGGTGATTGTACATTCGTTTTCTTGTGTTTCATTGTTGCTACAAATGACCAATGCCTTTTTCACTGCCTCAGTGCAGCCCAAGTGTATACTTTGGTGTTCAATGGCGAAAGTTTCGGCAATGGAGATAGTTCACTGTATTTCTCCTCAGGCATAATGTTTATTGATGCACTATTTAGTTTCAGTGTAATCTTCGGACAATGTTTTAATGACTTTGGTGCTTTGGCATGTCAATCTTTCTTTGACTGCCAATTTCTTCAAAAGCGGTCAAACCAACATGTGCACGCTTTTCTTAGGTCATGCACAATGATGTTTATCACTTTAACTTGATACTAACACACGAGTACTGTTTGTCGATGATTTGGATTACTATAGACTTCGTTCAGTGTTGATTTGTCTCAACTGATGTTGCCACTTGGCCTTGTGGGTGTACGTCTAATATTGCTTCTGGAATATTCTGGGGGCCATTTTGTCTCTGTGCTGTGACGTGCTTACTTTTTCCTTTGCTTTGCAAACTGTCATAAAATAGCTCTCCTTCCCACAGCCTTTGCATATCTGTCCAAGAGCGGGTCATTTACCTTTGTGTGGAAACGAAAATCTACATCTGAAACACACCTTCTTTTTACATGTGGAAAACACTTTGTGTCCTTCAGTCTTTTGTTTTGGTGTACTTTTCACACCTAAGACCGATTCGTTCTGGGCACCCCAGGCCTCCATGTAAGCAGCTTGTCTGTCAGCACGCTCTTCAGCTCTGGCAGCCATTTACACTGGCTCCAGACTAAGAGTTACTCTTAGCATTTGTCTTCAAAATTAATCTGACAAGAATTTGTCAATAACTCTCAGACGCTTGGCTTCTTCATCATTAAATTCATTGAACTTACATTGTTTGATGCGTGTGTAGAGTCTCTACACAAACTCATCATTGGTTTCACCAACTTTTTGGTGTTCTTGGTTCAAGAAGCATTGTTCGTAATCAATTTAGTGTTGGAGTAAACTTGAGATTCAACAACCCTTTAATCTGACAATATTTGATGTCTTCGTGAGTTTGCAGCATTTTTTTTATGACTTCTTTTACACCATAACCAGCTAGATTTTTGAGATACTTGATAATCTTTTCATTGGCAGTCTCTTCAAGTGCATCAATGTAATCATCAAATGTTTCTATCCCAGCAGTCCATCTATTGCCAATATTTAGCATTTTGGCGGTGTTGAACGTTAGTGGTGGATTCAGGAAAGCAGCAGTGTTGTAGCCATTTCTGGCAGTGAATGATATTGAGGGTCTCTCCGGCTCCCTCAGGGGTTCGTCTTGAATCTGTTTGTGTGAGCCATCTCTAAGGCCTCAAGATGTGGCCGCTGTATCATCCTTGATGACTTTTGAAATGATGGCCTTGATCTTTGCCTCCATTATCTCACCGTGCCAAAGTTTTGAAGATATTTTTGGTCATGCTTGCAAAGCTGATTGTCACCAGCTTTGCAAGCACAACCCCTGTGCTACTGTTATGAATCGCAATGTACCCCAATATAGGCTTGGATAGTCTCCTAACCTTTTACCTACAATTACTCTGCCATTGTACTACATAATGGTTTTTAGTGCTAACCTTTTACCTAGTTAGGTGCTGCATAAATGTCGTGTGGTATTCTCCGAACACTAGCCTCATTTATTATGCATGAGGATTCTCAGAATCACAGCAGGACTGTCATCTCTGCATAGTAAATGTGTATAAGGTTAATTACCAACGTCATCCTCGGCCGACATGACACAGCAAGGTAGAACCCCATAGGGTGCCTTTTTTGTATATAAGCACCATATCTTTGCTGGGGCAGGCAGAGGAGAAAAGACTTCCATGCTGACATGCGGACACGAGACGCTGAAGTCCCTGCAGGCAGACACTCCAGCACACAGTGGTCGGACATCCCTTGCGGGGTGTCCATCTTGAGACCAAGACAAGGTCCTTCGCTCTCTCACATCAGGTAATGGGGTTAGCTCTATCCTAGGGGGATTCTTGGCTATACACCTATATACATGCTAGGTACACTTAGGTACATCTAGTTAGGGTTAGCATCGTAGGAGTACGCATTATTACTGTCATTTATTCATATGCCAGCATGTATCCATTGTTTTAGCATTATTGTAGAATTCTACCATCTATTTACTCTTTTGGTGCTTATACCAGTATACATCTGTTTCTGTCATATGGTTGTTGCAGCACACATATTTTACAATCGAATGACGCTGGTTCAATAAATGCTTATTGAAAATGTCCCCATCGTTTATTCTGTGTATTTCTCTGAGACAAAGTGAGTACGAGTGACTGAGCGAAAAGTACTGTACTGTTTCCATGATCCCTGAGGGGTCAGGGTTGTTATGTTCGATAGTTGCCAGAAACTATTCACTCCTTGGAAGAGGAGTACATAGTGGCACTGTGAGCTAGCTGGTATAGAGGCGAACATATCCGGTGGGGGTGTCTGGAATCAGTCTGGACACCAATCCCACAGTTTATGTTGTCTAAACGCGCAGATCCTATATAGATTTATAGGAGCTAAACGTTGGTTTGGTTCTTATTTAACGCTCAAATCTGAGTAGTTCCGTCATGCTTTCTCAGAGACCCCTACTCACATCTACCCAGAGGCGTCTGGAGTGGGAAAGGAAAAATCCGCCGCAGCTGAGTAGGCATATCCTATGTATTGGCTGTAGGTTTATTCAAGTTTGAAGGATAATAGTTCCCTATTGTGCATAAAACCTTATCTCATTTTCATTGAAACTCTTTTAACAATGTCTGTCGAAGAGAACGCTGCACCAGCATTACATCCGGACGCAGCGGGGGATGGGGAGCATGAAGGTGCTATAAAGGTTTCAGAAAATGTCAGGAATGCACTTACTTTAAAACTAGCAGACTATGGAGTCCCAGCATTAGGTGGGACTGTAACATTCGTGATTGAGGCACACGAGTCATTCAGGACAGAGGTATTCTATTCATGGGTCAAATTCCCACCTGCTTACGCTCGCACAAAAACATTTCATTCTTACAATCCGGATCAAATACCAGACAAATATTGTCCATATGAGGACATTGAAGTTCCGCTCAGTTACCAGGAGCATATAAACTGGTTTAAAGGTGCCCTCCCACACACCATAGAAAAAGTGAGACTCGGTCCGCTCAGCAGAGACGGATCTTATACACCGCATCCAGAAATTGACACATTGCCAATAGCAGACCTGCGTTCACAACGCAAAGAAATAATAAAACTTTATAGAAATCTGACACAGTTCGTTATGAGAACCCTACAAGGGTTACAGCAGCAGGTCAACTACAAGGAACTGCAACTAAAATTACCCCACAAACACTGAACACAGTTATGGGAAAAATGTCCACTAAACATGAGTAAATGCCATTCTGGACAGCACAGAAAACTACGCAATTGAGGCAATGTTCCAACACACAGGCCCACAAGAAAAACACAGAATATTAAATGGGGCATCAGATTTTCTTCTCTGCATCTGTCGTGCAAGCACTCGATCTCCTTTCCTGAAGATAATATTCTTTGCACGTCGTCTTTGGTCAGCATATGTTTTCATCATCATCAATTACTTTCTTTGGTATTTTCCAACCATAAAAGTACAAAGCCCACAACAAATACATTGACAATATATAAAGATGAAAATACATAAAAAGGTTCAATCAACAAATCTCATCAAAAGTAGCAGGACAAGCCTGATCCAAACATGTGAATCATGGAACCAATATCTGTGGCTATATTTAATATCATAAAGTATGTTTTCATCTTTTCACCAAGTCACAAGTTACTTTCTCATCTCTTGGAGGGAGTACCGTGACCTTGTATAGGTACTTTGGAAAAGTACTCAGCAGGATTCTGATTTTTCCCTGGATGAAGTACAATGGTGTAAATATACTCTTGTAACTGTAGTCTGATGAGGCATTTTGGTCTTTGGATCACCAAATATAGTCAGAAAGCGTAAACTAAACAGCTATCCATAAAGGAAGACATGGAAATGTTCGCAAGCCCTTACCACAGCTAACTTTTCTTTTTCAGGTTGTGAGAAAGCACACTTTGTTTGAGATAAACTTCTACTTGCATACGCCACAAAATGCTGTAGAGCATTCAAGTGTCCTCTGTGCTGTGCAAGGATAGCACCTATACCAACGGGGCTAGCATCAACATCAACCTCTGTATGAAGCTTAGGATTTAAGTACGCCATTTCTGTAGCATTCTCAATGGCTTGTTTGATTCTTTTAAAGCTTTTCTCACATTCATGTCAGGGGCGTAACACAGGCCCCCGCAGCCCCCGCGTTGCGGGGGGGCGCCCAAGTTCCAGGGGGCCCCCTCAGCACAGCACTGTGGTGGGAGAGCTCCTGATAGAGTCCACAGGGGGCCCCTCCACGTACCTTGCAGCGGGGCCATCTCAATTTACATTACACCACTGATTCATGTAACCAACTAAATGAAACATTCTTTTTCGACAAGTCTCTCAATGGAGCACTTACAGTGGCAAAGTCTTGTAGGAATCTAGAACAGTAACTGGCCAGTCTAAAAAATGAACGCACCATAGAAGCATCTTGTGGGAGATCAACATTTGACAGTGCCTGTACTTTTGCATGATCTGGTGTCATACCCCAATCAGAAAAGATATGCCCAAAGAATATTAGCTTTGTCTTATTGAAAACAATTGTCTGCATTCAAATTCAAACAACATTCTTGCTTTATCATGTTCTTTCTGTGTAGCTCCGAAAAGCAATATTTCATTGCTGTAATTGAATGCATTCATGACAGGCTGTATGATACGTCGAATGACGTCTTGAAAGAGCAGGGCAGCGGATAACACACCAAAACATAGTCATGGTATCGAAACAGGCCAATATGTGTAGAAAAGGTTGTAATGTACCCACAATTTTCTTCAATGTCTAACTGATGATAACATTTATTTAATTCAAGGCAAAAGAAGACCTTTGTGTCATTTAATTGTATTATCATGTTAGCAATATGTAGACCTGGATATCGTTCTCGTTCAATTGCCTTGTTTGCCTGACGCAGGTCAATGCATAAGCATACAGCTCCTTCACTATCCTTTTTAGATACTGCCACTATGGGAGAAACCTATGACATTGGGCCAGTTGAATGCTCAATAATGTTATGCGTAAGTAGCACTTCAAGTTCTTTTGCAACAGCTTCTTGCAAATGAAAAGCAATTTGTCTATGTCTCTGAGCAGCAAAACTGACTTCCTCATTAATATGCAACTTTACTTTCATAGTCCTAAGTTTTCCCAAACCATGAAATAATAAAAGGAACTGATTTACTATTTCATGGTGAGCATTCATGTTGTAATACTTGGAGATCAGTCCCATATCAGTAGGGGTGCTGAATCTGAGGAGACAGGCACTTGACGCTGTGCATTGAAGCACATGGATGGGTGATTGTACATTCGTTTTCTTGTGTTTCATTGTTGCTACAAATGACCAATGCCTTTTTCACTGCCTCAGTGCAGCCCAAGTGTATACTTTGGTGTTCGATGGCGAAAGTTTCGGCAATGGAGATAGTTCACTGTATTTCTCCTCAGGCATAATGTTTATTGATGCACTATTTAGTTTCAGTGTAATCTTCGGACAATGTTTTAATGACTTTGGTGCTTTGGCATGTCAATCTTTCTTTGACTGCCAATTTCTTCAAAAGCGGTCAAACCAACATGTGCACGCTTTTCTTAGGTCATGCATAATGATGTTTATCACTTTAACTTGATACTAACACACGAGTACTGTTTGTCGATGATTTGGATTACTATAGACTTCGTTCAGTGTTGATTTGTCTCAACTGATGTTGCCACTTGGCCTTGTGGGTGTACGTCTAATATTGCTTCTGGAATATTCTGGGGGCCATTTTGTCTCTGTGCTGTGATGTGCTTACTTTTTCCTTTGCTTTGGAAACTGTCATAAAATAGCTCTCCTTCCCACAGCCTTTGCATATCTGTCCAAGAGCGGGTCATTTACCTTTGTGTGGAAACGAAAATCTACATCTGAAACACACCTTCTTTTTACATGTGGAAAACACTTTGTGTCCTTCAGTCTTTTGTTTTGGTGTACTTTTCACACCTAAGACCGATTCGTTCTGGGCACCCCAGGCCTCCATGTAAGCAGCTTGTCTGTCAGCACGCTCTTCAGCTCTGGAAGCCATTTACACTGGCTCCAGACTAAGAGTTACTCTTAGCATTTGTCTTCAAAATTAATCTGACAAGAATTTGTCAATAACTCTCAGACGCATGGCTTCTTCATCATTAAATTCATTGAACTTACATTGTTTGATGCGTGTGTAGAGTCTCTACACAAACTCATCATTGGTTTCACCAACTTTTGGTGTTCTTGGTTCAAGAAGCATTGTTCGTAATCAATTTAGTGTTGGAGTAAACTTGAGATTCAACAACCCTTTAATCTGACAATATTTGATGTCTTCGTGAGTTTGCAGCATTTTTTTATGACTTCTTTTACACCATAACCAGCTAGATTTTTGAGATACTTGATAATCTTTTCATTGGCAGTCTCTTCAAGTGCATCAATGTAATCATCAAATGTCTCTATCCCAGCAGTCCATCTATTGCCAATATTTAGCATTTTGGCGGTGTTGAACGTTAGTGGTGGATTCAGGAAAGCAGCAGTGTTGTAGCCATTTCTGGCAGTGAATGATATTGAGGGTCTCTCCGGCTCCCTCAGGGGTTCGTCTTGAATCTGTTTGTGTGAGCCATCTCTAAGGCCTCAAGATGTGGCCGCTGTATCATCCTTGATGACTTTTGAAATGATGGCCTTGATCTTTGCCTCCATTATCTCACCGTGCCAAAGTTTTGAAGATATTTTTGGTCATGCTTGCAAAGCTGATTGTCACCAGCTTTGCAAGCACAACCCTGTGCTACTGTTATGAATCGCAATGTACCCCAATATAGGCTTGGATAGTCTCCTAACCTTTTACCTACAATTACTCTGCCATTGTACTACATAATGGTTTTTAGTGCTGACCTTTTACCTAGTTAGGTGCTGCATAAATGTCGTGTGGTATTCTCCGAACACTAGCCTCATTTATTATGCATGAGGATTCTCAGAATCACAGCAGGACTGTCATCTCTGCATAGTAAATGTGTATAAGGTTAATTACCAACGTCATCCTCGGCCGACATGACACAGCAAGGTAGAACCCCATAGGGTGCCTTTTTTGTATATAAGCACCATATCTTTGCTGGGGCAGGCAGAGGAGAAAAGACTTCCATGCTGACATGCGGACACGAGACGCTGAAGTCCCTGCAGGCAGACACTCCAGCACACAGTGGTCGGACATCCCTTGCGGGGTGTCCATCTTGAGACCAAGACAAGGTCCTTCGCTCTCTCACATCAGGTAATGGGGTTAGCTCTATCCTAGGGGGATTCTTGGCTATACACCTATATACATGCTAGGTACACTTAGGTACATCTAGTTAGGGTTAGCATCGTAGGAGTACGCATTATTACTGTCATTTATTCATATGCCAGCATATATCCATTGTTTTAGCATTATTGTAGAATTCTACCATCTATTTACTCTTTTGGTGCTTATACCAGTATACATCTGTTTCTGTCATATGGTTGTTGCAGCACACATATTTTACAATCGAATGACGCTGGTTCAATAAATGCTTATTGAAAATGTCCCCATCGTTTATTCTGTGTATTTCTCTGAGACAAAGTGAGTACGAGTGACTGAGCGAAAAGTACTGTACTGTTTCCATGATCCCTGAGGGATCAGGGTTGTTATGTTCGATAGTTGCCAGAAACTATTCACTCCTTGGAAGAGGAGTACATAGTGGCACTGTGAGCTAGCTGGTATAGAGGTGAACATATCCGGTGGGGGTGTCTGGAATCAGTCTGGACACCAATCCCACAGTTTATGTTGTCTAAACGCGCAGATCCTATATAGATTTATAGGAGCTAAACGTTGGTTTGGTTCTTATTTAACGCTCAAATCTGAGTAGTTCCGTCATGCTTTCTCAGAGACCCCTACTCACATCTACCCAGAGGCGTCTGGAGTGGGAAAGGAAAAATCCGCCGCAGCTGAGTAGGCATATCCTATGTATTGGCTGTAGGTTTATTCAAGTTTGAAGGATAATAGTTCCCTATTGTGCATAAAACCTTATCTCATTTTCATTGAAACTCTTTTAACAATGTCTGTCGAAGAGAACGCTGCACCAGCATTACATCCGAATGCAGCGGGGGATGGGGAGCATGAAGGTGCTATAAAGGTTTCAGAAAATGTCAGGAATGCACTTACTTTAAAACTAGCAGACTATGGAGTCCCAGCATTAGGTGGGACTGTAACATTCGTGATTGAGGCACACAAGTCATTCAGGACAGAGGTATTCTATTCATGGGTCAAATTCCCACCTGCTTACGCTCGCACAAAAACATTTCATTCTTACAATCCGGATCAAATACCAGACAAATATTGTCCATATGAGGACATTGAAGATCCGCTCAGTTACCAGGAGCATATAAACTGGTTTAAAGGTGCCCTCCCACACACCATAGAAAAAGTGAGACTCGGTCCGCTCAGCAGAGACGGAGCTTATACACCGCATCCAGAAATTGACACATTGCCAATAGCAGACCTGCGTTCACAACGCAAAGAAATAATAAAACTTTATAGAAATCTGACACAGTTCGTTATGAGAACCCTACAAGGGTTACAGCAGCAGGTCAACTACAAGGAACTGCAACTAAAATTACCCCACAAACACTGAACACAGTTATGGGAAAAATGTCCACTAAACATGAGTAAATGCCATTCTGGACAGCACAGAAAACTACGCAATTGAGGCAATGTTCCAACACACAGGCCCACAAGAAAAACACAGAATATTGACAATATGCTTGCCAATGGGATAGCTCCCCTGATTGGGGTACAGTCTTTGCTGCCATCTATACCAGAATTCATGGTATCCGTTCAATAGCATTGATACCAGAAGTATTAAGACAAATACAAAATGAGTATGTAGCAGAACCTGCTCTGAACTTGGGGATGAAATTACTAAGCAATTTTTCCCAGGTATCCACGATTATGTTAGCAAACACAAAAGGGGAGGCAGCAGCGGTGGCTATACGCCAACGCTTGAGGGAATGCACTCCTGCACAACAGGAGCAAGAATTAACAAAAAATATAGAGGATACATACGCCAAATTAGGTAGAGATAATTTGGGAGCTAGAGATACAAAACCACAAATAATGGGTAGTTCTGAAAAGCAAAATATGAAGCAAGCACCTGATTCTTCAAAGAAGAAATGGGATAATAAAAAACAAAAAAATAGAGAGAATAGATCACAGTAAAGGGGTGGGTCTCCTCAGCAGGAGCCCTCCGAAAGGAAGTATAACCTCAGAAATCGTGATAATATTAAAAAGCCTGACAGGTATCAGGATACTGATACACGTTCCTCTAGTTCCTTTCAGTGTTCATCAAAAAACTCCGAGAGGGAAGGACGGTCAGAACACAGATCAGAAGAGCGAACAAAGTCAAGAGACACACATCGCAGTTCAGACTTTATTACAAAAAAAAAGATAAACCAAAATCAAAACCTCAATTTAAGAAGGAGAAAGTAGCAGGACTTAAAATAAGAAATGCACAGGCTACTGAGGACACTAGGGTAAGTGTCCCACACTAGTTATACGAAATAACATTCCACATGGACGGGGACATACCTAGGAAAGTAAAAGGTCTCTTTTGGTAGAACCTGACTTTTGGATACGACATTCTTTTAGCAGAAAAAGACTGGCTGCCTGAGTTTATGGATTGCCCAAGAGGAGAAACAGTAATTTTACCAGCCTTCTCTGACCTCGTTCCAGAATCACTGAAACATTCATACGCGCAGGAGTGGGCGGTAGCACTTGCTTCTGCATTATACCGCAATCATATAGGGTGGGATACTGAGTCATCTCACCATGTAATCCCAGTAAAAACTACTCCAACTCCACAGAGACAGTACGCAATAAAACATGACGTGAAAAACAAGTCAGGGAGATTCTAAATCAACTTGAATTCCAAGGTGTAATAGAAAATTGCACCTCCTCCATGAACAATCCCTTGTTCCCCGTAGCAAAACCCGACAATTCATATAGTTTATTTTAGACTACAGGCATTTGAACACATGCACAAAGACATTTGCAGTACAGAATGCATACAGTGCCGCGTTAATGCATAACATTGTGCAGACAAAATACAAAACAGCACTAGATATCTCAAATGGATTCTTCTGCCAGATTATAGCACCTGAAAGCAGATATTTGACAGCATTTTCAGCACTAGGCCCTCAGGGTCAATTCTGTCAACTGCCCCAAGGGTATAAGAATAGACCTGGACTGTTCTCAGCACAAGTAGCAGAGTTGCTTCAAACTTTTGATGAGGAGGCATTGTCCTATGTAGATGATATCTGTCTGACAGACAATGAATTATTGGATCATTTGACCAGAGTGAACAACATAATTCTGGGGTTCGCCTCTGAGGGTTACAAATGTAACTTTAAAAAATCAAAAATTGCACACCTCAATGTCCTATTTTTGGGATATGAGCTGTCAAGTGAAGGGAAAAGCCTTGCAGCTAACTTTTTAGAAAAATGTGCGCTGCTCCAACCTCCAAAGACTCTGAAAAATGTACAATCCGTTTTAGGATGCCTAAATTTTGGCACAACATACATTATAGATTATTTTTTTAACAACAAATTTTATTGAGTTTACAACACCCAGTGGGCGAACCCCTGTAGTCAGTATATAGACACATGTCAATATGCATATACAACAGATACCGACGAGGGTTTCACCAAAGGATCTGCGAAACATGCAATCCAACATCCCACCCCTCCCCCCACCCCTGCACCACTCTTCCCACCTGAAATGAGAAAGACGTACATGATCATAACACTGTGTCCAATGCCCCAGCCAATGAGCACATTAGATTGGGGAATCATTGATGATGAGCCTTGCAATAGGGTCAGGATTCGCTGACTGTGTATGGATAGATAAGTCAATGCCCCGGTATTTAGCCCACTTGGACCAGATCTTCCCATGTTTCTGCGGGCAACCCCGTGCCTGAAACACCGCCACTTCCGCCGACATACATGTATCTAGGGCTGTTTTCCAGGCCGCCACCCCGGGGGAGAGGGAGACTTCCAATGCTGCGCTATGTCACGCTTGGCTAAGGTGAGACCGAGGAATAGAAGGTGCCTCTTATATCTGTTTCCCCGATGTCCTCCGTGCCATGAAGAAGTATCAATCGAGGATCCTCCGGGAGGTCCCAGCATAACACCCGCCCCAGACAGGACAGCACCCCCGTCCAAAAGTGTTGTAGTGCCGTGCAACTCCAGACCGTGTGGAGGAAGGACCCGTCATCAGAATTACAACGGAGGCAGGTTGGGGACTGAATAGCCCCCATCTTCCAAAGGCGAAGGCGGGTATAATATACCCTGTGAAGGTACTTAAACTGTATCAACCTGTACCTAGAGGAGACGGCAGCATACCTGGGGCTGGCAAGGGCCTCAGTCCAATCATCTTCCGTGAGGGCCGGTAAATCCGCCTCCCATGCTGCCCTAGTCCGGTGTATGCGTGTCTTGGAGTGCGTTGTCAGGGTCTGATATATTTGACGGATTTTGTGCCCTCCCAGATCCCCCATCAACAGTCTGCCCTCTAGTGGGTGGAATTCGGGTCAGGACGTTAGGTGCTTTATCAGGGGGGACAGGGCATGGCGAAGCTGAAGATACCTGTGGAACTGGGACTTGTGTAGATCAAACTCCTCCTGCAGCCTCTGAAAGGATTTAAGCGTGGTCCCTCACATCACATCACCCAATGTAGAGATTCCAATAGTATCCCATCCCCGGAACCCGGTTAGAGTGGAGACGGGCCGAAGGCGCGTGCCTCGCCAAAGAGGAGTCGCACCTGTCAGCGTATCCCACCAACCCATGGACCGGGATACTCGTCTCCAGATCTGGACTACGGTACTGCAGGCGGGGGGAAGAGCCTCCAAGGACAAATTGCTGTATAAGAGATCTAATAGTGGATGTTCCGCCAGGAAGAGCCGGTCCACCGCATAGGCCGGATCAGTCTAAGGATTGTACCACCATTCATTGATGACTAAGAGCTGGGACGCCCAATAATACGCCCGTACGTCTGCCGCTGCAATGCCACCGCAATAGGTGGATTGGATACAGGTCGCAAGAGCCACCCGGACCGCCCCTCCCCCAGAGGAATCTATTTAGGAGCGCATTGATTTGAAGAAACCACGACGGAGGGATCGGGAACGGGAAATTCTGCAACCTATAAAGCAAGCGTGGCAGTGATACCATTTTGAATATTGCAGACCGGCCGTATAAGGATAAGGGAAGGTGAGACCATACCGTCGTCTCCTCACGTACCGCCGGAAGCAGGGGGGCTATGTTGCGTGACCACGCCATGGCGGGGCATCTAGTGATATGGACGCCGAGGTATCTAAACCCCTCGTCTGCAATGACCAGCTGTGAGGCCCAGGTTTGACTTCCCTGTGTGCCGCATATGGGAAAGAGGATCGACTTGGACGGGTTGGCATGTAGTCCTGTCGTCTCACCGAACACCCGCAAGATCTGAAGCACCCTCGGTCCGGTGACCCAAGGGTCAGAAAAGAAAAATAGCGCGTCATCAGCATAGAGTGCTATCCTGTCCGAACACTCGGGTGACCAGACCAGTCCCTGATAAACCGCATACCTGCGTACCCACTCAGCCAGTGGCTCTATCGCTAAAGCGAACAGAAGCGGAGAGAGGGGGCACCCCTGTCTGGTCCCTCTGCGGATGGGGAAGGAGGGAGAACGGTGGCCGGCCACACGGATCGAGGCCGTAAGATCTGTGTACAGCAATTTAACATATGCGCGGAACCGGGGCCCCAGGTTGACAGCTTCCAAAAGTTTAAAAAGGTAGGTCCAGCTCAAGGAGTCGAACGCCTTGTTGATGTCAGCTAGCAGGACAGCCGCAGGGCGTCCCAGACGGTGGGCCTTGGCAACAGCGTTGTGCGCTCGCCGTATGTTATGCCTAGTGGAGCGTTGGGGCATAAAGCCTGACTGGTCCGGGTGGAATACATTATAGATTATGCAGAAAAAGTAAACCTTTCTACAATTTAATAAGACCTGATTTTTCAGTTCACCATTGGACACAGGAACACACAGAAATACTACGTTCCGTACAAGCTGACATGATAGCTTCCAAACACTTACACACACGTGTAAACACGACAAATTTGGTGAGCTGTGTAGTCGCGGGTCAATCTGGATTCACTAACTTAACCTTCATTGAAGGCGAAACTGTACCCATTGCATACAAATCACATTTGTACTCAAACGCTGACATGCGCTTTGTATCCACAGAAATCTTTTTAACAGCATTACAGACTGCTGTAGTGAGAAAAAGAGCACTGGTTCAGGGGAAGCTTATAATTGTCATAACTCCAGTACCAACCTTAAAGGGTGTTACAAATACTAGCGTTCCAAACGCTAAGGCACTGCATCCACGATGGATACAATGGACTAATTCTCTTACTGCAACAGATGTAGACTACAAATTTGACTCTACATTGAAAACACAGGCATTTCTGCAGTACGAACATGAATATCCTCTACCAAATGAGATAATGCCTCTAGATCAGTATGAATATGTTATTTACACTGACTGATCTGCTCTGCCTGCCATAGGAAGTAAACAACAATACAGCGCAGCTTGTGCGATTGTAAAGGGTTATATGCGGGACAGCAAATTCCGTCCTAGCAATACGCAGACACAGTCTCTAGGAGTTTGCACAGCTCAGCTGGCAGAACTAAAAGCCCTAGTACTGGCACTAAAAAATACGGATCAGGAATTCCCCACACTTATTGTGTGCGATTCATTTTATTGTGTCCAGTCGTATAATGAATATCTCCACTACTGGAGCCAAAATGGTTTTAAAGCCTCAAAAGGTTGCACAATAAAGCATAAGTTGCTTTGGGAACAAGTGGCAGAGCTGAAAAAAGGCTTGCTGCTGGCTCACGTGATCCATACGCTGAGTCATCAACATGTTGGCGTGCACGTTGAAGAGAATTCATTGGCTGATGAAGCAGCCAAGGTGACAGTGTGAACTGCTTCCGTAGCTGCAATCACTCATTCTTGCACGAGAATAGACGGACAGATAATGGTAGCTGTCATAGCTTCGTGGAAAAACAGCATGGCCTTGCCAAAAGGTTTTCCACTCAAGTACTCCTACGAGTTAGATGCGCAAAATATTACATTTGCACAAATTCCAGGAGTGGGGGATAGAGTAATACCAAACATGGATCGCAGATTAGGTTTGATTCTAGCTGCACACAAGGGTCTGGGTTCAGCACATGCAGGGATTACTGCAACAGTTTCACTATTTAAACACCGCTATTGGTGGCCAGGTTTAACGAAACAGACAAAAGTATTCACCCTTAAGTGCGACATCTGTCAGCAGAGGAAGGTTTCTACCGTAGCACGTCCACCACAAACACCACTACTGATTTCAGACAGACCTCTCGCTTGTGTCTATTTGGACCACTGCAGCCCCCTACAATCTGACAGGGTTTACAAGTATATCTTGGTGGCAGTGGATTCATGCTCTAGATTTCTGTGGGTTTTAACCTAGCGTTCAACTGACGCCCAAACTATTATTAAGGATTTGCAAGTCTTTATAGGGACATACGCAATTGGCAAATTACATTCTGACCGTGGCCCCGCGTTTATCTTTTTGGCTTACAAGGAAGCCATGGGAAGTTTGGGTGTTGCATTGCGGTACTCATCTCCGTATCATCCAGAGGGAAATTCGATTGTGGAGAGGAAAAACCGGGACTTAAAGCAAGACTTAACAGCAAGGGTATTAGGCTCGGGTGGTAGTTGGGTCAATCACCTATATGGAGTCCAGAGGGCACTTAATAACATGCCCAGAAGTTCTCTAGGAGGCCGTACTCCATATGAGATCCTATTTGGGACAAGAATGTAGGTACCCAACCTTGATTGTGGCAGCACAGTGGTGGATGAAAAAGGATTTGTCATAAATGATCGTTTGGCTGTTTTACAGGAACTCAATGAATTCCGGGCATTACAAAGCAACATCCAAGTAAAACGCACTGCCACTGGGGAAGTTAAATCAGTAACGGCAAGACCTGCTGGGTCCCAAAAGTCGGGGATCTGATCAGAGAAGATTGTGGACAAGAAAGAAATTGGGCCATCTTACAGAATGCCTGTACCTGTCCTGGCTGTCAAAGGAACAAGAACAGTACTTCTTCTGCCTCTTGCCGGCAAAAAAGAAAAGAGATTAGTCTCCATTGATAGGATCAAACCACACTATGTGGCCAATACTGAATAGCAGGCCTCATGGGCTCCTGGGTAGCCGTCGATCTCCTCTCAATCTGTTCAGACAGAAAGGCTAAAAACATTTGAAGATTCTACTCTACGAAGTAACGGAGTTGCCCCAATGGAATGGAACTCGTGCCTATTGAAATTGAACAACAACAAAATTCAAATGAAACACAGATCTCAATTCGGCCTAATACCGACATCTATGTGAATATGCCTTAAAACGAGTCATCTGCCAGTTCAACAAAACCTGCTGAGCTACCAAACAGAGATCGAACTGCATCTGGCTATTTCATCGATTTTGATACCTTCTCTCTGGGTCCAAGTGAACCTGAGTCACCGTCAGCTCCAGTTTCCTGCAAAAAACAATTTCAGGATTTCTACCTTTGGCTGAAAAACACTTACCTCGTATCACCATGGCTACAGCTTTGGATAGCAATTGGTCTACTGTTCCTAGTCATCTGGATAGGTTTAGTGACTGTATTTTCCTTGCTACTGAATGGACATTATCACATGTGAACCTGGTACTGAAACCACATACCTCATCTCACCGTGAACAGAGAGACCTGTCCTTTGTCAACACTACAGGAGTTCCAGTTCCTGAAGGAATAGTTTGGGATAGGGTTTCATATGATGTATTTGGTCCCACTGAACTTTTGAAAATACCACATGTATTTAAAATTTCTTTATGATATCATCACCTCAAGTACATTCTTTGATGATTGGAATTTTGAAACTGTATGCTGTCTGATTTAGAACAATCTGCTGCATTCTCTAAAAAAGAAATGTATGATGATACATCTGACTTTGACACCATGTACTGTTACCAACATTATGGTCATCATTTTCTGCATAAGGTAAGTACACCACGTGATGTTTTCACATACCACCAATGGGAACATTGCCCAACACCACCAAAAGGTAGTTCACAAACATTTGCACAAAAGTTTGCTTATTTTTCTGGGTTTAACACATCAGATCCACGCTCATATTATTATAAGCTTGCACCTATATTGGCAAAGAAAAATATGCTTACTAACACAAAACATATACTCTGCTTCCTTTATTTCCCAACTGTCTGAACAGGGTTTTGACATGTGGAAAGACACTATAAACATAAAATCAGCCTGGGGGACTAAGGAATGGCAGGTTCAGGGAACTGAGGCATTATTTAGAGCATGCCTCATATCACACCAGATTATCTTCCTGAACGACACTGCGCAACAGACTTCCTGTCTCGGAATAGCCAAGATTAAGGACTTGAACACACCTCGTATTCCCTTGCTTTGAGGGATGGCAAAACTATACAGAAAATTGTAAGGGTGCACCAGATGACATCTTGTAAGGCATTTCATACAATTCAACATACCACAATTGGAAGGAATGGTCAGTTTGGCCTATCGACACAAATAAGTGTCAGTCAAGATTTAAGGGTACCGCCAAAGGATTTAGTATCCATATGCCCGACTTACGCTATGTACAATGAGAACATCCAGAATGGTGACATCCTACAGTGTGGGGAAGTTCTGCTTAGACTGGCTGAGCACCTCAGCACTGTCCCAGGTAAAACAACACTTGTCCTTACTCTCATATGACATGGATCTTAGGGATTTTTTTCTAGGTCCCCGAAAGCCACGTCGTAAATGCTTCTTAAACACCATTTACAACGAAGTTTGGAAAATCTTTCAATAGGAAGCTGTGGAGAGGTTGCGTGAAATTGATAGGGTTAACCTAGAAACGGCTTTTGCAGTGGTTGACAATGGAATGACCACATTAAAATCCAGGATTTATTCACTGGGCAGCATTGTGTCTTCTACTATAGATATAATGGAACAGGATCTGTCCATACTACACCATGGGCAATCACAGTTACGGTCAATTCTATTATTAAGCTGGATGCTATAATCCTTGCACTCTGGTCACATGCCCTGGAGATATATTAACAGTACCTCTCTGTTTTCTGCTTATAATCTATCAGAAAGGCAGACAACAATGGCACAAAGAAATGTAAAATATACAATGCTGCACATTGAAAAATTGTCCCAATTACCTTTCACCGTGGCAGAATCACCGTCCACTGAATGGTTAATTTATGGCCATATAACATTGCCAGTAACAACTTTCCAATTCCAATATTGCCTAGAAAAACACCAGGTAGGCAAATATGAAGCAATGGGTAAGGACCTCATCCATGAATCTTGGGAATTACAGTATAGATTTAGAAGCAGGAATGGGAACAAGGAAGTTTCTCAGCGGTACAGACTGTGAGACTTCATTAAGTGGGTCTCTAATTTGCCAGGATATTATGCTTCACAGGGCCTGCAATGGTTCGGTTGCAAACTTATCCTGTCATTTAAAGGGATCCCCAGCTGCTGTGGTTAATCCAGTGTTCATGCTGCTCTCGAATGGGAGTTACTTAATGCTGAATGATCAAGGTTGTTGTGGGATGCTTCTAGGCATTGCATATCTAGACACAGTAAGTTCCAGGGTTACTTGTTGTATGCAAGTACTGTTTCCACCGACCCTCAGAGTCAGGGAGACTCCGTTATGGCCTTCGTTGAATGTTTCCTTTATACAGTTTGATTCTATGAGCCGACTGAAAGCCATGCTCTTACAGAAGGATGTGCCCTTAACCTCAGCCCGAGAGACTTTTGATCTTCAGGTTTCAAGGTCCTCTGCTGAGATACAGGCACTAGTATGAACAAATTGCCCTTTGCATTTCAGAGAAATAGTACAGTGTATCTTTAACATGTCTGATACACTGGGTATAGTACACCTATTTAAGAGCATAGGTTCGGGACTCCTAAGCACCTTTCAGACAGTCTTCAGAGTGATTCCAGCCTTTATACACTCCGTATTGGGAAGCGTTTTTGGAGGGATTCCGCTAATCCTGCTACTGGTCGTGGGTATCCTGATTTTAATTTTTCTGCTACACAATGGAAGTCCAGGTCGCCAAAGAAACTGAAAAAACGCTCTTGGAGCGACGTTACTGTGACCGCTTGGTACTCCATCTTGGCACACCTCGACTTCGGGAGCTAAGCGAGTCTTGGTTCCTGTCATTCCAACCAGTCTGGATTGACTGTGATTTGCTTGTCCTCCGCTGCTTGTTCTGTGAATGCATGTTGGACCTCTGTCTAACACTTCCATCGGTTGCGCCTCCGGACGTGAATGTATTGCTGGACCCGGTAAAGGCCCACTTAGTGCAGTGTCCTCAGCGTATTCCTATGTTGATGTTGGCATTCTTGGAGCCACCACGGGATACTTCAGCTCCTGTTGGATAGGATACTGGCTCCATTGCAGGCACACAGGCTTTGGATGTTTCAAATGCTTCCTCAGCATTGGCTGTGGGAACTGAAGAAGACCACCTTTGCTCGATTGACCTGATCTGTGAGGTGTTACAGGGATCGTCGCCTGCAAAGACAAGCAGCAGTGATGTTGCGTCTCCCACACAGGATACATAAACATGTGTCTCTCCGTGTGCTGGGAACATTTCGGCCTCTTTTCCAAAACAACCGAAAATTGGAATTTTAAACAATTTATTTTTCTTTTTTCGCTGTTACTGAGCACCATGGCATTCAGGAGTGCTCAGTTGCTCAAACTATATATGCACATACTTTAAAGGGCTTATAGTGCTTTTTAACATATATAACGGACTTATAACTTTTTAAAGCATTTTTACTATTTTTTGAAATTTTTATTCTGAACTTTTTAACAATGTTTTTGTAGTATATCGTCCAGTCGGATGAGGAGTGGGTGTTATGAATAGCAATGTACCCCAACATAAGCTTGATTAGTCTCCTAACCTTTTACCTACATTTACCCTGCCATTGTACTACATAACGGTTTTTAGTGTTGACCTTTTACCTAGTTAGGTGCTGCATAAATGTCGTGTGGTTTTCCCCGAAAACTAGCCTCATTTATAATGCAGGAGGATTCTCAGAATCACAGCAGGACTACCATCTCTGCATAATAACTGTGTATAAGGTTCATCACCATCGTCATCCTCGGCCGACATGACACAGCAGGGTAGAACCCCTGAGGGTACCTTTTTGGGTATATAAGCACCATATCTTTGCTGGGGCAGGCAGTGGAGAAAAGACTCCAATGCTGACACCAGACACTGAAGTCTCTGCACACAGACACTCCAGCACGCAGCGGTCTGACATCCCTTGCGGGGTGTCCATCTCGAGACCAAGATGGGGTCCTACGCTCTCTCACATCTCTCTCATAGGCTTTATCCTAGGAGGATTCTTGGCTATACACCTTCATACATGCTAGGTACACTTAGGTACATCTATTTAAGGTTAGCATCATAGGAGTACGCATTATTACTGTCATGTATTCATATGCCAGCATATATCCATTGTTTTAGCATTGTGGTAGAATTCTACCTACTATTTACTCTGTTGGTGCTTATACTAGTATACATCTGTTTCTGTCATATGGTTGTTGCAGCACACATATTTTACACTAGAATGACGCTGGTTCAATAAATGCTTATTGAAAACGTCCCCATCATTTATTCTGTGTATTTCTCTGAGACAAAGTGAGCAAGAGTGACTGAGTGAAAAGTACTGTACTGTTTCCACGATCCCTGAGGGGTCAGGGTTGTCATGTTCGATAGTTGCCAGAAACTATTCGCTCCTTGGTAAGAGGAGTTTATAGAGGCACTGTGAGCTAGCTGGTATACAGGCGAACATATCCGGTGGGGGTGTCTGGAATCAGTCTGGACATCGATCCCACAGTTTATGTTGTCTAAACGCGCAGATCCTATATAGATTTATCGGTACTACACAACACTACCTAGGTTGCGGCATCTGGCACTAAGGTCATGCCAACTCTCTTTACTCAGGTTCAGGTGAGTAAATAATTGGTTTATTCTTGAGATCCCTTTGTGTGCACTTTGTCATTACTACTTTAAAAGTGTAATGTTAATCTTGCAAATTAAGATTATTAATAGCTGCTCTTTGAAAATCTGGTTGTAAGTGCATTTAGCGTTAATGCTCTGGACTATGTATGACTGTATATTGCGTAGCAGCGCGGTACCTCTATGTAAGGTCTGACTAGAAGGTTCTCGATCACCGATATGTAGATTTCTTTGCAGTGCTTTTGTTGTTTTCAACTTCTTTACATCGACTGGAGTTGCGCTTTGACTCCACATGCATTAAGCCTCGATTCTGAACTTCAACTGCAACACACTTGGCATGCACAAGCAGTTTGCTTGGACCACAGCAAACTCTCTGGGAGGGTAATGTTGATCTTCGGTTACCCTAACTCATCGCCATTTGTAGCATTTTCCTCAGCCAGGGTACCCATCAATGACTACGGCACACACAGAGCTTAGTTTTACACATCTTCATTCGTCTACGTGTAATTGCGAACTCAACATTCTAAAACAGCCTTCAATGCATTCTGCTCTAACACGTATGTCACAGCTTTATGGAGTCCCTCAGTAGCCAAAATGGTTCCATCATTTCTAACTCGCAAGGCACTACACATTTTTGCCCCTATCTCCTCCCTTCTGCCCTCCATGGTGGATTGTGCTTTCACTATCCCTCCCACCTGCCCTGCATGATCAGCTTATTACTCCTTCCCTGCTCCCTCTGTCCTCTGTTGTCTGTGTGCATGCCCTGCCCCATCCCTCTTGCTCTCCATGGTCCGTTGTTCTGGCCACTGACCCTACAACCAGCCTTGCTTGGTCTGTTGTGCTGACCCTGTCCTTCCCACCTGCGCTGTGTGGTCAGCCTGCTGCTCCTGTTTCCACCCTCCTGAAATCCACTGTGTGAGTCTGTGCCTCTACTCCCTCCCTTGTGCCCCCCCATGCTCCACTGTGCTGCCACTGCCCCCTCCCACCTGCCCTGCATGGTCTGTTTTGCAGCCACTTGTCCTCAAGCCTGTCCTGTACGGTCAGCCTGTTTTCCCTGCTGCTGACCCCCTCTGCAGCTGTGCCCGTATCCCCTTCCTCCCGCCCTCCATTGTCTGTTTCCATACCTCCTCCTTCCTGTCCTCTGTGGTCTATTGTACCGCCAATGCCCCATATGCCTGCTCTGCATGGTCAGCTTGCTGTCCTTGCCTCCCTTTCCCTTCCCCTCTGTTTTCCATGTGAATGCCCCTGCACCCTCTCACCTGTTCTACCTGGTCTGTTATGATGCTACTGCCCCCACACCTGCCCTGCGTGGTCAGCTTGCTGCCCTGCCCTGCTATTGTCTGTGTGTGCCCCTGCTTTGTCCTTCTTGCCCCCCTGGGTCCATTGTGATGCACTGCCCTCCCGTCTGCCCTGAATGGTCTATCGTCCTGCCACTACCCCTGCTGCTTGCCCTGTGTGGACAGCTTGCTGCTCCTGTCACCTACCTCCTGCCCTTCAATGCCTGATTCCATGCCACTACCCCACTTATCCTGCCCTTCATGGTCTGTTGTGCTGCCATTGCCCTCCTTCATGCCCTCAGTGGTTTAATGTATGGCTACAATTTGTCTCGCCTGACCTGCTCGGTTGACTTGCTACCCCTGCCCTGCTCTCACCCTGCCCTCCATGGTTCTTCTGTTCTGCCACTGCTCACTCGCCTGCAGTGTGTGTTCCGTTGTGCTGCCACTGCCCTTTCAGCTTCCGTGTTATGGTCAGTTTGCTGCCTTTGCCCTGCTCCCTTACCTTTGCCCTCAATTGTCCAAGTCTTTGTCACTGCTCCTCCATCCCCACAGTGATGTAATGACCAACCAGATCTTTAATGTTATGTGTTTATTACAAAACTGTAGCACCCCTGAAGTCATCTCTCTGAATTCAAAACTGTAAAACCTAAATCATTTCCTTTAGAAATGAACAGAATGAGGGAGCTCAATTTCTCATAGAGATAATGATTAGTACTCTTTAAGTGGTCAGCAAATTTGGTAGTGCCAGGACACTCTCTGAGTAGCTATGCTCTCTACAAAGCTTGTGACTGATTGTTTGAAAGCTAAAATGAGGACACATCTGCTGAATTCTCAAGTAGCGACAAATGCCTTTTAAAATAGTTGCTATTCTATATTTTTTTATCCAATCACTTAGCTATTTGTTGCATGTGCTACTGAAGCATTTTGCAAACTTCCACCATTGGGCTACATTTGGGTTATATTTGGGTTACATGTGGCCTATTTGTTTTGGGGTGGGCATTTTAGGAGACTTTCTTCTTATTAAGCTCCCTCTTTTGCTTATTCACTTATTTCTTGCAGTGCTTTGAAATGCTTTCAGTTTTTCTGATTCCATCAAAATGGCATTCAGGTGTGCCACACTTTTGTCATAAATACAGAATGTTAGCAGTCTAGTTGCTCATCAGATCACTATGATAAAACTGCAGTTTATCATCAGTAATTAACTGGCAGGATTCTGGTGCTGTTGAAAATACAAATATGTCCTAGTTTTACCTTCTACAGCACTAATCATAATTTCTACGACAAAGTTAAGCCCCTCATTTTGTTAATTTCTAAAGGAAATGTTTTAAGTTTTACAGCTTTAATCAAGATGCCTTCAGGTGTGCCTGAAACGTTTAATCAAGATGGCTACACGCGTGCCACACTTTTGTCTTAAAAAGGGATGTTAGCATATGAGTTGTTCTTTAGAGCACTGTGGTGAAGCTGCTGGGAAGAACTGGGTAAACAGACTGCTGTTGGAAGTACATGTTGTACTCAGTATGTCAGACTTTATTCTCACATGGCTGAGGAAGATAGTGTGAATGTACAGAAAATAGGCTCTCATTTTAGCTTCTGGAGCACCTTTTTATATAATTCAAAAGAAAATCATGAAATGAAAAATACATTTGTAACGCGCATGGCTACCCGGGGGCATCACAGCGCTGACAGCGGGAAGATCAGCATGGCCACCAGACTAAGGGAATAGCCAGGGCTTTAACAGTTTACGGAAGACAAGATGGTTAGTTTCTTTTCGTAGGTAAAGAGGAAGAGAATTCCAGAGTTTCGATGCATTGTAAGAGAACATACGCCCTCCACTTCTGGCTTTCCTAATCCTAGGAACAGTGGCCAGGTGCAGGTCATCTGAGCGAAGGCGTCTGTTGGCATGATAGGGGCGAATGATGGAATAGTTAATGGCCGGGCCTTTTCCGGCCAACGACTTGTGCACAATGCACATCGCCTTGAAATTAACTTTCTCCCTGATCGGAAGCCAGTGAAGGGATTTCAGGGCTGGTTTTGCTGATTGGAATTTTGGAATGTTCAAAAGAATTCTGGCTGCCCAATTCTGTACCGTCTGGAGTTTGGAGAAGGTTGCACATGGGGCACCTAAATAAAGGGCATTACCATAATCCAGACGCGACAGAATAAGTGCCTGAACCATAAGTTTCCTAGCCTGAAAAGGGAGGAGAGGGAGGACTTTCCGAAGCATCCTCAAGATACCGTAGCACGAGGCCGCCACATTGCGTGCCTGAGCCTTGAAGGTCAAATCTTGGTCTAGCCAGATACCCAGGCTCTTTATCTGGGGCTTGGGAGTTGGAACAGAACCCAATGTATTCGGCCACATAGTATTGAAGTCAATAGGTGACCGATTCCCCAGGATCATGAGCTCGGTTTTTTCCCGTTTAATTTCAGAAAGGAGTCATCTATCCATTTAGCAGTCTCTTCCAAGCACTGCCGAATGTTGGGGGATGAGTTATCGGCGTGGTTGAGTCCCACCACAAGTTGGGTGTCATCTGCATAGGTCACTATGTGTACCCCAAAAGGCAACACCAGCTTCGCTAAAGGGCTCATATAAACGTTGAACAATGTGGGACTCAGGGATGACCCCTGAGGTACCCCGCAGCAGAGAGGCACCTGGTTTGAGGCCACATCAGCGTCGAAGACCTGAAAGAATCTATCACTCAGGAGAGATTGCAACCAAGCCAGAGCGACCCGACTCACCCCTGATCTATGGACCATAAGTTGATGGCTAACCGTGTCGAAGGCTGCACTTAGGTCTAGAAGAATGACCACAGTGATGCCTCCGGAGTCCAAGATTTTTTTTGACTCTTCAACAACTGAAAGCAGGGCTGTTTCTGTACCTTGCAATGGGCAAAAGCCCGTTTGAGACGGGTGAAGAAGTTTATGGGTCTCCAAAAAGGTTGACAGTACTGAGTTTACATGTTTTTCAGCTATTTTGCTGATCCCTGGTAGAAGTGAAATGGGACGGTAATTTCCCAGGGAGTCAGGGTCCAGGCTGGGTTTTTTGAGGAGTGCCCTCACCATCGCTTCCTTCCAGGACGGGGGGACCACTCCAGAGACAAAAGAAGCGTTGATCAGCTCCAAAATAATAGGGGAGACTGTTAAAGCCACTTGTTTCAGTATTTTTAAAGGTGCTGGATCTTTGGGTGATCATGAGCAAAACCCAGTTTTTCTCAAACACAGTTTCTCTCAAATATGGTTCCTCAAATCCCAGTAGAGGATCAGCATTTAAGATAGGGTGTAGCATCTTAGGATACAGCACAGCTCCTAAAATTAGTACGGTACCACCAACAACGATTTATGTTGTGACTAAAATCTGTTAACACTATTTACATGTGCTCCTCTTTGTGACTATCAAAACCAGGCATTTTCTACAATGAATTTCAATGGGGACCATGTCCTAGAGTCCTTTAATGGGTGCCACAAAATGATGTCCATGTTGTGGCCAAACAGTCAAGGGAGGTCCTTACATGCCCTTTGGCAGGGTGTCCCTTGTATATTTTTACAGTTACTTTTCAGGATACTGGGACCATGGGTCAGATTGTGACCAACCAATCTAGATTGACTAGTCCCCTTTTAAGTGGCCAATCTGAGCTCAGCTGAACAACTGCCACCCTGATATTTCTATTTTTTTAACCTCAATTTCACAAAAATGTCTGAACAGAATTATATCAAATCACAAAAAGGATGCTTTCTGAGTGAAGAACTTGGGGGCTCATTACGATGGCGGGCGGAAGCACAACCGCCGTGCTGGTGGATGCAAAAACCACCAGTTACCGCCGGCACGCAGCAGTCCACACGCCCGCCCAATTACGATGCGAAAAGTAGGCCAAACACCGCCGGCAAGCCAGCAACACCGTCCGCCATCAAAGTGCGCCCGTACACGTAGCGGCGCAGCTCAACTGACACACACCGTCCGACGAAACACGTCCCGCCCGGCGCATAAATTACGATGCCGCAAACAAACGGCTCCCACGGCCAAGAGATACCGTACGACAAACCGAAGCGGTAACACCGTCGCCGAGCACGGACAACGAAGAAGCGGCTCCCCCGAGCATGAATCCAGCACTGCAGGCCCTCCCCATGCTCCTGCTGATGCACCACCAAGGACGCAACGTACCGCAGAGACGCAGGTAGGCACACACACAACAAGTGCACGCAAACAGCGCACACAGTGCAAGGGCGGAAAAAGCGGACAACCCCCCACCAGCGCGTGTACACTACACATCCACCATTGCATCCACATATGACACACAGGCCAAATCGTAACATCGCGTAACACATGTGTACACACCACCTGGGACTAGGAACCAACAACCCCGTCACGGCCCCAAAGCGGCGATGACGCCGCCACACATGCGCACAACGCAGAGGCCAACCGCAGCGCCATGCATGCGTTGCACACAGACACAGGGACACAACCAAGCAGCACACACATCAGCCCCACCCCGAACGCACATGACACGTGACAGGCCTGCCACAGACATGTCCCCAACGCCCAATTCACGGACAACACCCAACGCCACACAACCGACGCACACATGTCAGTGAAGACACGCAACAGCAGGACACACCCCCAGTGTAACAAACATGGCGTAGCACACAGCGGCGGCAACACCAACTAGGAGAAGCAGGGCCCCTTCGGGAAGAGGAACGCCAGTACCACACTGAAACACCCATACCACCCTGCACATATGAACAAGACATATAAAACGGAACACCAAAGAGCCCGGGGACCGACAACAGGTGGCCCAAGAATAACATTCACACACAAGGCCCAACGCAGAGCGGAAAGGCAGCCTGCCGCCCACACAAGGGAGAGCAGACAGCACTGAATGACCTTCCATTCCAACTCCGAAACCACAGCCCTACGACAGAAGCCGGTGAATACAGCCATTGTCCAAGAATAGACCAACACAGGCTTGCCGAGGAGACCGACCACAGGGCAGATAGCGCATATCACAGAAGCACACAACGGACGGGGAAGAAAGAAGAAAACACTCCCCCATGTCGGCCACATGCAAGTTAATTGGAAGGAGTCACACATCACTGACCTTGAACTGTCTGAGAAGCATGTGGGAAGAGGGCCCGTGTCCTCCAAACAAGCCAACAGAACACAAGTCCTGTCTCCCTACGACTACACAGAGCTCACAGCAACCTCGGAGCGTGCACATTGCAGACTGCACACACAGCCGGAGCACGCCACCACAACGCACCGCTGCGAAATGGCAACCGCAACACACCTACCCAACTACGCCGAACAGCTCAAGCTGTACAAAACCAACCTGTTTCATACATTGGGATGCGATCTCCTGTCCCTGCTGAACGTAAGTTACCGACTGACTTACCGCATCACATTGTTCAGCTGCGTCATGCCCGTCTTCTACTGTCGGAGGTGTCCCTACCAGCATCCCGTGGAGATATGCCTCTCCAACCCGGCATGTCTGAAGGCGGACCTGCTACCACTACTCCTCCCTCTGGACGCACACGACAGGGCCTGCTCTGCCTATGGGGGCATGGCGTATGTGGCCAACATCGCACTCCGCACTGAAATGGGACCACTGTGCCTCCACACGACGGATCATCGAGAACAGCTACATCGAATGTCACCCAGCATGTCCCATCATGGTCCTCCAAGGGACAACTTACGAACAACACCTTGACAGCCACCATCCGCTACATTGGCTGGCAAACATGTACACCACCAATGACATGGAAGCCCTGCTGGAGCGGCATCGCATACCTGACAACCTGTAAATTCGTCGGACCACAACGCAGGTTCCCCGATTGACCTATGATGTCCAACCCCGCACCCATGCTTAGCTTCCGCACGGACTGGCCAGTCACCACCACAACAGCCATACCAAACGACCGGCAACTGTAACCACACCATCAACGACATCGCCATGACATCGGATATGACCGGGACATGCACACTGTTCCCCATCACATCCAGGAACACCGCATGCATCGTGGGAGGCAGTGGCATGGGCTCTGTGTATCGCACCCACATGGACGGAACTGCACGAACAACCAGGACACGACATGGATCCAGTGCCCATGGACACACACACCGCTCAGTGGACATGAATAGGTCGCCTGGAGTCTGTGGGTGCTGCACCCCTCCCACCCACGCCCGGGAATCCCATACCAGGACCTTTGCATGGACGACAAGTGCATACAACAACAACACGACCCCAGTGACTGTGACATGTCCAGTAACCACCACAGTGCAACAACAAGTGGCACGCCGCTGCATGCACGCAAGCACATGCCCTGATGTCATCTCACATGCACGCGTGCATGAGGAACAACCGCAGCAAACCTGTCACATGGAACTGAGATGGACTGTGCCCATGATGCCAAGCGGTCTGGTAGGCTACATGTATACCGTCTGTGTCAAAGTCCGCAGCTACGCAGCTATACGTAAATGTACATTAGCACAGCCTTGGCCAAGCAGATGTCACTCTGAAGCCCACATCCCACATGCAACAGCCAATCACATGTAACCCCACACCCTATCCCATTTGCAATCATGCTCAGTATATCCTCAACATGTATTCCGCTGCCAGTAGTGTCCACTATACTGCATCACAGAGGACAGAAGACTCAATATAATGTTTGAAACCAAAACTGTCTCCGCTGACTCATTTCACAAGTACGAATGAGAGAGGATGAGAGTATGTGAAGTACACGGCAGTCGTGACATGACCATGTAGTCCACTGGTATCGGATGTCAACGCAAATGAGTAGCACAACTGTGGAAGACACACATGTGTCGTGTGAAGTCGTATGGACGCAGTGCTCAGGTGGGTGGGTGTGACGGGTAGATGCGCACATGCCAAGTTGGAGCACGCCGTGTTGGGAGGGGTCATGAACAGTACACCACCGCTTCCCTGGGCATTGTGAGAGGACACCTGTCGGGGGAGTGAACACGTGTGTGCACAGCAGCCGGGCACACGTACAAAGCGGTACCAGGCGCACCTCAGCCCACCCTCTGTGGACAAGCTGGATCCTGTTGTGCGCCCGCCATGCCCCTTGACAAGGCACACACAGCCCCAGTCGACCAGGTGTAACCCCAACATAGTCAATCCGCACAGGCGATACAGGGCACGGGATGGCAGTGGAGCATAGTGTGTGAGAGGTCTCCTCGCGCTCCTCCTGGTCATATCACGCAGGCAATAGAACCTCAACGTCTAGCATGGCACAAGTCAAATGGAAGTGTAGGGGGACGCACCACAGCACGAGCAGCACTGACGTCACGGGAGGTGGCTCGCACCATCCCATCCATTGCCCATCATACCAACCACGCCACATGCCATTGCGACTAAGTGCAAGCGCGTGCGCCACCACCCCGAGCCCTCCCCAGAGAGGCCAAAGAGTGAATGTGTGGGCCATCAGCCACAGACGGACGCGGCCTGGCCGCAAGGGCAGCCACAGCCACTGGGTGTCGCAGGTGGCGGATCCGGAAGGCGAAGACTGTGATGCATAGTCCATGCAGGCCGGGTCTCCATTTGGGGCACCACGCAGGTGGACGGCGTCCCGCCACACATCATACCCTGAGACAGCCCACTCGTGCAACTGGACCCACACATACACTCCTTGCCCTCTCTGGTGCGAGCTTGGGGCTGCCTGTGCAAGCGCTAGCCTCGCAGGTGAGCATGCATATTGGGGAGCGAGGGAGGACATGAGGGCTGGGGCGAAGATGACTGTATCACTGTCAGTTAGTACAAGGGATGACCCAGATGTGGAAAGGAAGAGACGTGTCCCGTGTGTACTGCAACTAGTCGCCAATCCAACTACCCCCCATGTCCGGAATGTAAGCCCGCACCTAGGCCCGCCCATCCGCCACATCGAACATACCACCAGCACGACAACCTTCCCATTCGAAACACTGACTGGGGGTGGTGACCAGTGAACAATCATGTGTAGCCTACCCACGCGTACATGTGGGCCCTCCATGATCCATGTCACCTGCGGCAAAGTCATGACATGCGCAATGAGGGAAGTGAGGAGAGCTGTCCGCCCCACGCGCAGAAGGTGCATCAGCTCCACAGACCCAGCAGCGAGTCCAGCAGGGGTCACATGTGCAGGGGCAGCTGTGCCTGGTGTGAAGGCACATGCATATAGACAGCACATCGACCAATGTGTAGTCTGCCCACATCTACAGTCCATCATCATGCGGACATAGGAATTGAACACAGGGCAACACATCTTCAGTTGGTGCACCCACCGTGACCAACAATGCGCAATCATCGACGTACCCGCCCTGTGCATGGCCCCCCACCCAACGGAGGCA
The DNA here is from genome assembly GCA_963921515.1 of Calotriton arnoldi. NCBI lineage: Eukaryota > Metazoa > Chordata > Amphibia > Caudata > Salamandridae > Calotriton > Calotriton arnoldi. The sequence continues at coordinate 4,511 of CAWUFW010020692.1, read as the reverse complement.
CATCCAGTGCCACCATCCCACACACACAAGCCTTCCCACGGAACATGCTGTGTCCAATGGTCAGTACAGAGTCAGCGCCCATCTGGTGGATCCTGAACAGGAGACACATGCACACACATGCCAGCTCCCACTATGTACGTCTGCCACCTGGCACGTGCAATGTAACCTCTCACCTGTGACGTGTGACTGCAAGCACACAGCCGTCTTGGCATGGGGCTGTCAATGTGGACACCTGTCAATGTTTCGGGAGGTGTGATCCGTACAGTGCTGTACATAGGGTGCAGTGCTGACACCTACTACTGTCTCATATCCCCTCGTGCCACAGGTCCCACTTGTTTTGGCCGCTCAGCCTGTGCCCACATCGTCGTGTGCCATACTCATCCAGCCGCTGGAAGCAGTTCCATGCTCAGCAGACATTCATGTTGCCGTGGCGTTGCCGCTTGACGGATATGCAGTCAGTCCCCATCAGCACGCCCCGCAAGTCATTGGGGCCTAGATCCCCATGTGCATGCACATGGCAGTGGTTTGTATCACTAGCCATTGCCATTGTTGGGAGACCTGTGTAAGTGTATTGTGGCCGTGCCGTCCCAGCTTGACAGCTGGGCTGTGGCTCATGTGCTTGCTCAGTCATGTCAGTGATGTGTATGCGAAATTGCTTTGTGTCGTGTTGCTTTGACATGTGTCCTCTGCCATTGTCCCTAGGCGGAGACCGAACATTGACCGCCCATACCAATTGCTGGCGGACATGGACGATACAGAGGTTATTAGGAAGTTTCGGCTGGACAGGCCAACCCTGCATCGACTGTGTGCCATGTTAGAACCCCATCTCCGTCCCCGCAGGGGTGTATCCGACTGCTGTCACCCCCACGGCTAAGGTGATGGCCGCCATGCATTTCTTCGCCACTGGGTCATTCCAGCACACAGTGGGCATTGGAGGAGGGATGTCCCAGCCCATGTTCAGCAAGGTGCTGAGGGATGTACTGGCAGCCATGATGCTGTACCGAAACAGGTACATCCGCTTCCCCAGGGCTCGTGAATTGGCGGCAGTGAAGGGTGCATTCTATGCCCTTGGCAGAATCCCACACGTCGTTGGAGCCATTGACTGCACACATGTCGGCCTTGTTCCACCACAGGCCACTGAGCACCTGTACCGCAACAGGAAGCACACGCACTCCTGAATGTGCAAGTGGTGTGCCTTGCGGACATGGTGATCACCCACGTGTGTGCAAAGTTCCCAGGCTCGGCCCATGACGCACACATAATGCGCAACAGCATCTTGCCACGACTGATGTCCAATATGCAACAGGATCATGGCTGTATTGTCGGTGAGTATGTGGAGTGGTGTAGCGTGCTGGTTGTGCGATGCTGTCCCCTGTCCAGTTGGAATAGCAACGGTTCTCTGTGTCCCTCACACCCAGGTGACTCTGCGTACCCGAATGGGGCATGGCTGCCTCAGTCCATTGAGGAATCCTCGCACCCCAGCAGACGATCGCTACAATGAGGCACATGGGAGGACCAGACGTGTGGTCGAGCGTACCTTTGGCCTCCTCAAGTCCAGGTTCAGGTGCCTGGACCGCACCGAGGGTGCGCTGGCGTACTCCCCACAGAAGGTGTGCCGGATAGTGGTGGCGTGCTGCATGCTGCACAATCTGGCCATTCGGAAGCAGATCCCCCTCATCGTGGATGACGGAGATCAACCAGGGCCCCAGCCCGCAGACCAGGACAGCTCGAGTGAGGAGGACAGCGGAGAGGAGGAAGCTGGTAATGTGCGGCAGCAGCTCATCGCCCGCTACTTCACTTGACGGTGAGTGTCCATGTACGACGGCTGATGTGGCTGTATCTGTGCAGGTGTGTGTGTGCTGTGTCAGGGTGGCCGTTTGTTCACTGCGTGCTGTGTGTCAACGCTCCATGGCCAGGGTAGTATGCCACTGTTGGTGGCTGTGGCATTGTGCCCTATTGCTCTGTGCGATGTGTGTACATTGCTTGTAGTTGTTGACATGTACTGTGTGATGGGTGTGTGACACACTCATTGAATGTGCTCCTGTTCTGTCTCCCACCCCTAGGTCCCTACAGGCCCTCCGGATTCCATTGCCATGCCACGCATCAGGTGCCTTTCCGCCCAAGGTGGCCGTTGTATTCCGTACAAATAAAACACAGGCACAAACAGCAGTTAGTGTAAAAGGTGCATTTATTTCAAACTGTGACATGTGATTGTGTGTAAGGTGATGACAAAAGTGGTGCGTGCAGTGACAATGAGCTGTCGGTCATGGCTGCGTGATGCTCAGGGTGTACCCACTGGTTCTATGTCCATAGTCCAACACACACATGCCATCCAGATGGCTGTGTGGAGTGGGATCGTAGTCCAAGTCAATGCAGTGGCTGGTCAAGGAAGGCTGGCGGAAGGCTGGCTGGCTGCCTCACTTGCGTTTGGAGCGTGCGAAGTCCTCCCGGGAGATCTGTTTCCACTTCGGACGGCCCCTTCCACGTTTGCGAGGGGGTGCCTGCTTGCGACATGCTGGTGGTTGAGGTGTGCTCACTGGCTGTGGACGCAGGGGAACTGGAAACTGCTGCTCGACCCTGCGCCCCGGCAGGTGGTGGCGGAGGGGAGCTGCTGTCCCTGGCTGTGACCTCACCGCCACCACCAGCTGGCCCATGAGGTCCACGAGTTGGCCCATACGGGCGTCCATGGACCTCAGCACCCCCAGCACCTCACGCGTGTCTGAAGCAGACCGGACCCATTGTCCTTGGGCCTCTTCATAGGCCCCAAGGACTCTGGCCATTTGAGGCAGGGCATGGCTCCCAGGGAGGCTGGCGTTTCCCTGACCCTGCTCCTCCTACCAGTCCTGGTGCCACCGGCCTGCCCACTAGCCACATTGCTCACCACGGTCCTCGCTGTGGCTCCCAGGGTGGATCCAGTCGGCCGGGCCACCACCTGCGCTGGGGCTGGTGCCAGCGAAGACGTGGTGGTGGTGGCGGCGGTGGTGGTCGGTGCGGCGATGGTGGCGGTTGCGGCAGTGGTAGTGGCCACAATGACCGTGGGTGTGGCCGCAACGACAGTGGCAGCAGGGGGCTGGGAATGTTCAGCAGCCCTGGATGATGGGTTGGTGGGTAGGAGGGGTCCTGGGGTGCGGCTGGGCCCTGCCACACCAGATGGGCCTGCTTGGTGGTCCGTGTCCGAAGAGAGGACAGATCCTCCAGATCCGTGTGTCCTCGTTGGGGGCTTGTAGGTCTGGCTGTGCTGGCTGCTGGCTCCATCCCCAGCATCCAGCAGTTCGTCACCTGTGGAGAGAATGAGATTTGTTATTGTGTTGCACCTGGCGAAGTATGTATTTGTCGTCTGACATTAACAGTTCGTGCAATCTCGTACATGGGTTTCCCCGGAGGCGTGTGTGTGGCTGTAGCATCTGTAGTTGTGTGTGCTTGGCAATGGGACTGTGTGCTGTGCACATGTGGCATGGGACGGATTGGCCATGCCGATGGGTGTGTTGCTGTGCCCCTACTTATTGTGACTCTGGTGTATGCGGGCTCCTGGCCCATCCTGGGTCTGGTTTGTACTTTGCTTTTGGTGTTCAGATGGGACTCTTAGGAACGCATATGGCAACATGGGGGCCATGCCCCAGATTCGCATTTGGGAGGGAATATGCTTTTGGGGTTCAAATGGAACGCTTAGGAACGCATATGGCAACATGGGGGCCATGCCCCAGATTCGCATTTGGGAGGGAATATGCTTTTGGGGTTCAAATGGAACGCTTAGGAACGCATATGGCAACATGGGGCCATGCCCCAGATTCGCATTTGGGAGGGAATATGCTTTTGGGGTTCAAATGGAACGCTTAGGAACGCATATGGCAACATGGGGCCATGCCCCAGATTCGCATTTGGGAGGGAATATGCTTTTGGGGTACATGAGGTGAGCCATGGGTGCCGAACGTGACATGTGTTGTGGCAGCATGACAGTGCATGGTTTGAGGTGTGTGCATGCTTGACATGGCCTGCATATTTGCTGTCTGTTGTGATTACTGGACATGGCATTGGACGCATCGATTATGAGTGAGTGATGGTTGTGTGCCAGCCAACGTATTGCAGTTGTCCCATCTCCTTGGTGTGCGTGCTGCCCTGTGCCATGTGCATCACTGCAGTGCTCGGGGGGTGTGGCCCATGTTGTGTGTTGTTGCTCACAGTGTGTCGTGCGCTTCATTGACTTCTGGCACATGGTTGGTCATGGGCATGTATCTTAGCGTGACTGCTGTATGTGTGGCAGCTGTGCGGATGACATGCCTTTCATGAGACTGGGGCTGACGGATGGGATGGATGGTATGTTGTATGTGCATGGTGTGTCTGTGTGTTTGATGGGTTCAGTGGTGTTCGTGTGCATTTATGTTGTTCCGCTCTGTTGCGTCTAGTGTTGTTTGTCTTACATAGGCGTAGTTGTGGGGGTGTGTGGTTGACAGGCAGTAGGAGCTACATGGACAGGACTTCAATGGTGTTTCGGTTGTGTGTGATGAGTTGCA